>BGPR01033585.1:0-16901 GCA_013235015.1 Araneus ventricosus | reverse complement strand
CTAGCTTCTTGGGAGCACTTACTAGTGTATTTAATTCCTTCAACGTACATAGTAATCATTCGGGAGGTTGTAGAGGGAAAAGACAATGAGCCAATTTTTCAGAGAAACTTTTAGTGCTGAACAGTCTGTCTCTGGTGAAGAAAGTATGACATTTCTGAAGGCAAGTGCATTTAAATGTGAAAGATAATAAGGCTAGTTTTCATTTTGTTGCTTTGAATTCCAATTATATTTGTTATTTTAGTAGTAATTAATTTTTTTCGGACCTGGGGTAATTTTGAACCGAAAAGGAGGGATTCTTTGCACCCTGGAAATTTGTAGTTGGATTTTTAATTTATTTTTCTATTAAATAATAAGAATTAAAATGGTTGCTTAAGCTTCAGATATGCCCAAAGTGTATAAAAGGAAGGTAGGGATTTTTAAGTATACGGAGTTCTCTCCAGAGACCTTAGAAGCTTGATTTAACGCGATTTCAGAAGTTTAGGATATTTGTAAAGAGGCAGAAACTTTTTTGGTACCCTAATTGAAGAGTTTGTAATAAAAGAAAGCTAATTCACATAACTAAACACGAAAATCCCTGGCTTTCTCCAAAGAGACCGTTGCAACGTGTAGTCCAATTCAGTGATTTCGGTTTTCCTGTCAATAATATAGATCTTAAAATGATAATAAACGCTTATCTTATTAAGAAGTTAATAGATAGATATATTAATAAGACACCCGGTAATAATTGGATGAAAGGATTTTAAAAACGCCATCCTATATAAATCGTGTTCTTCAAAACCATCAGGTGATCGTAGCGAAGTAAACAAACCAACGTTACGGAGAGACCCTCAAAAGGTGCGCAGAAGGCTCTAACTTTCGTTTGGCGCGGTCATTTTTGAACTGCCGCGTGACCATTAATTGACCCCATTCATGTAAATAAACATTTGAACTCCTGGCTTTCTCCACTGAGAAGGAAAAGACCGTTGCAATGTGTAGTCCAATTCAGTGACTTCGGCTTTCCTGTCAACAGTATAGATCTTAAAATGATAATAAACGTTTATCTTACTAACAAGGTGCCGTAATAGATATATGTATTAATAACAAACCCGGCAATAATTGGATAAAAGAATTTCTAATACGCCATCCTGATTTTACCGAATACAATGACGTAAAATTGTTAATTATAATCAGGCATTTATGAAAATTATTTTTCTTGTATATTTCCACCCAGGCTATCAATAAATATATCTAGAATTTCATCCAGATAATTTATTTTTGTAATATACTGAAAAAAAAAATTAACCAGTGCAAAGTATTCCCACCTATGAGGTAACTTTGCACCAATGTTTTGAAAAATCATAATTAATTTATAAATCACTGAATGATCCAAATTTTTCTGCAGAACGTTTTTCTAATAATCTCTCAATAAGCTAAAAATGAGAAAAGCCTTTCTTTTAGAGAAATACATGTTACTAATCTCGAAATTCTGTCGGAATTAATGAAAATCGGTGCAAAGTAACACCGTTTTACCGTAACTCATTGCTAAAAATCTAATTAACTTGTAAACGGAAAGTCTTATCCTGCTTTTGGAGCATTTCCAAACTGATATATTCCTTGTAAGTGTACCAAACGTGATGACATCTCATGTTTTTCCACTTAGTTGATCTAACCGAGAATCTCTAATCGATCCATCAATGTTACCAGTCGGTTAATAGTTATCAAAGCGTGATGCATCAATCATTAGGTGTGTGGAATCGATGAAAGTAAAGCAGATATAACTCGAGCACGGCCGGAATGTTCTGGTCAAATTCGAGTTTGAATTTGCCTAAATATCAAATTCTCAGCCGGGTCACAAATTTTAACACTTCGCACCAAATTTGAAAATCGAATAGATGACGAAATATTTTAATTCCTAAATTACGTTTACGAATTTATTTTAGATAAAATCCGTTACATTTATTTTTCTTGTTCTAATTTCTTTACCCCTTCTTGGTCGTCGTCGTACGTCATACGTTCGGCTGTTTTGTGACCGTACGGTCGTCGTCATGCGTCATGCGACGAAGAGAAAAACTGCATCGTTTGAAAGTGCTACTTACACGTCTCGTTCTATTCCGCGATTATTTTTTGTATGTCTGAACATTGCTAAGAGATGGCAATAAATGATTTCAGTGTGGTTTTTACGCTCTGATGGACAAGAAAGATTGTAAAGCTGTTTTCATGGTAAGGTTGTAAAATCGCTTTAAAAATATTTTTAACATATCATTAATGTAGTATAGGAGCCTAGATCTCATTTGTAGTGATACGAAGTCAGAAGAAAGGCACGTTTTTCTATTTTAGCAATTTAATGATGACGACACAAACATTTAAGACGGAACACACATTTAAATAGAAAACAGATATAAGCAAAAGAATTAGGGGGGCTGCCACTGCCCTGTACATCAAGACATGTTAAGTCATCGTCGACAGTTTTGGCGTTGCGTTCCGTCACTCGCCATCGCACAACAATGTCTGTCGCTAGCAAGAGCAAGATCATGACGTGACGTCAGCTGGTAGAGAGAAAGTGGATGAGCGCTTCCTGGCGGGATACAACATTAATAATTCTTTTTATACAGATATTTATCTTAAATACCTCAAAGTTTTAATACCTTTTGTTTTAATGTAAAACTTGGGTGCATTGCAAGGAAAACTGAAGAACAGTGAACGGGATATCACATGAATGACCGACCTCAAGTAGGTCAAGCAAAAACTGCTTACTGACAAAAATATTTTGCATTTTCGAATAATTCAGGATAGAACATATATCAATTTTCAGCTTAAAAAAAATGCTTTTTTTGGGTTCGGAAATTCCAAAAAAATTCTGACCAAGAAGAAGTTAGAGATGAAAAAATATCTCATCGAAAAAACGACGGTTGTAACTAGTGTGTTCTTAAATAGTACATGTTTTTTGTTTGCAAGCAGCAAAGAATGATTTACCGAGTTCGAGTAAAATTGAACTTTAAGAATCGACCCGACTATGACATCAGATTCATACAATCTAGTTGTAATCCCATAAAAAGTCTACGAAGCGTTACTTTACAACATTAATGATAGGGCTATCTACAAAGATTTTAAAACAATAGCAATTTTTCTCACACTATTTATTTTATTTAATTCAGAATGTGAAGAATGAATCTTCTCTTGTAGCATTAAATCGAAGGATTTTTAAATGCTCATAGTTTTGTCTGTTGTCCCAATATTTATGGAACAGAAAATCGCATGGCAAGTCCCTTCCTACTACAGATATTTTAAACAACAAATACGAGTGGACCACAGATCGTCTGATCTCCTTTTCTGCAACCAAAGAATACGAAATAGGATTTTGGCATGATTGATACCAAAGGACGCTTGATAAAGGGAAATATGACATCACCAAAAATGTAAACTTATTGTTTGACTTGTCCAGACATATTTAAATCACTTTCACGATAAAACAATACAAACGAATGTTTCTTGATCACGCAGCAAGACACAATAGAACAACAGGATCTTTTGATAACAGCCTCCAAAGATAAACGAAAAATGCTTAACATTTAAAATGATACGTACACGAATGAATTAAGATAAAAAAATTATTGAAACATATAGAGAGAGATATAATATTCTTGAAGGGAAAAAACATTTGAACCAAATAAATTTATATTTATTAGATTAAAGAACCGTTTTGAAAAAAGACGAGGGATATTTTAGGACGGTCTTCACAATTTTGAACCGTGGTTTGAAAAGGGGGATGACACCTGAGCCTCGGCCCGTTTTCAAACTTCTGCAAATACACTAGCAAGAGATAAATCCCCCGCCTCTTAGAACTTAATCTCACCAGATCCCCATCTCCGGAGGATCTTCGTGTAAGGCCGTTCAAATATTAGCAGCACCCAAGGTGATTTGGTTATTTTGCTGACAAGGGGAGGGGAGATGATTTACGTGAGACATTAAAATCACTTCATTTCCAAAAAATCTCTTGCAGCAAATAATTTAATTTAAATTAAATTTGAAAAAAAAAATTTGGTAAAGAAAATTAAATTATATTTTTGTAAGCTTAAACTTGAAAGCGTAAGAAATTAAACTTTTTTAAGCCGAGTTAGAGTTTTTTATTTGAATTATGTCCTAAAATTTTTAAAATTAGATTATTACTGTTATACGTTTTGTAAAAAAAAAGAACGGGGGGTTGCAGTTTGCTTACGTAATTATAAGAGGGAGGGTTGCGATTTGCTTATTTTTTGTTGACAAGGGGGGAGG
The DNA here is from genome assembly GCA_013235015.1 of Araneus ventricosus. NCBI lineage: Eukaryota > Metazoa > Arthropoda > Arachnida > Araneae > Araneidae > Araneus > Araneus ventricosus. The sequence goes on along the minus strand of BGPR01033585.1, from coordinate 12,650 downwards.
GGGTCAAAAAATACCAAAAACATGATTACGTAATATTTGAACGGCCCCTAATCTTATATCGTATCTGTGATACTCTGGTATCCAAGTCGAGACTCGGGCTCCAAGCCATCGCGGCCACGATTAAACCAAAAGATATAACTGTTATTCTAAGGCAGAGGTTTATAACCTGTGGTACGCGTAGCCCCATGGGTACGCGAAAGACCAGCTGGGGGTACGCGAAATCAAAGTTGGTAATGGCGGAAACAAGAAATCATAAAGGATTAAAAGTTACAGAATTTTGTTTCTCCAGTTTCGTTTGAAAAGCAGAAGTGAAAGTTGCGCTAGATCTAAAGCCTATTCTCGAAATCAGAAAACCAGCGGGAGTGGCCTCCCCTAAACTTTCTCGTATACTTTCCCAAGAAGGTGCTATTTCTCTTCCCCCCGCGTGGATAAAAAAAATTCGAACCTAGTGTAACCCAGAATCTAATGACTATCAGAAGGTTCTCAATGTAGATTATAGTGATTGTAAAATATTTACGTAAAGAATCAAATTCAAAGAGATGCGTAGCGATTAAATGCGAACCGATTTTCCACTCTTACCGTCTCAAGGACAAAGTGGCGTAATCCTTCCGCCTACACAGGCATTGCTACCAGTACGCATGAAAATGGAGTTCGTTTCAAAAGTGAACAAGTATGCGATTATACAGACCGACAGACAGTCAGCCCGTTGACGGTTTGGCCCAAAATTTTATACGGAACTACATTCACGAAGATAAAACTGTGTACCAAATTTTATCCATCTAGCTATTCAAGTTTTTTGAGTTATCGTGTTCGCATGACCACGGACAGACAGACAGGCAGACTTCCCGTAGACGGATGTTGTCCAAAATTTGATCGAAACCTACAAATTATGTGTAAAGACCACATACCAAATTTCATCCCCGTAGCTCTAATAGATTTCTAGTTATCGTGTTCACAGACAGACATAATTCCAAAATTGTGTTTTTTGGGCTCAGGGAGGTCTAAAACGTGGAGATTCGTCAAAATCTCGAGTTCGAATTTTTTGACGATTACAATACTTTCTCTTTCGTATACGAGAAAGTAAAAAGAAGGGAGAAGGAAACCTGGTAATTGATTGATATTTGGTTTCCACAGCTTCAGACATGACGCTCTCTTTGTCTTCATTTGAACCCATTTTTATGAAACTCAGTTTCACGAGACAAGCTCAAGGATCGCACTGAAATGTTCTTCCACTTGAATAGCTCATTATTATATTCATATAGTTTTTGATTATTCTTATAAGTTAATGGGAAATTATTACAATGCTGTCTTCATTTGTTTTGGTGTTGAACTAATACTATTTTAAAAATGGAATAAAATGTAGAATCAAAAATAAGTCATTCAATTATTATTAATTCGGGTCATTTGACTCTTAAGCTTACCTAAGCCCTTAACGTTATTACAGTCGACGCTCGTTATAACGACCACACTTTATAAAAACCACTCCATTATAACGACCAGTAACAAAATCCCCAACTATGTTTCCCTATGCACTATATTATGTTACTTCCAGTATAACGACCGTCTAGTGTCGTTTAATCCCAATACAACGTCCGAATTCAGCGGACACTCTTTCCGGTATTTTTCCAAAATTCCTTTATTTTCTACTTTAAAATCTATTTTAGAAATATATTTTTAATTGATAAAATTTTATTTTTAATACCAATGATAAACAAATAATTTGAGTATGTAGTTGGAATCTCTTTAAAAATAGCCTATTTTTACGAAACTGCTGAGAGGGCATGTGTACATTTTTTAATTATATCCACTATAGCGACCACTCGTTATAAAGACCTTTTGCTGTGGGAAGCAGAGGGTCGTTATAACGAGCGTCGACTGTAATAAAAACTTCTTTGCATTGGCGGTTGGTTGGGGAGAAGGTAATATGACAGTAGGGGGTACGTGAAAATAAGAAATACTAATCAAGGGGTTCGCGAGGGGAAGAAGGTTGGGAGCCCCTGTTCTAAAGTGTCTTTTATGGTGACAAGGACTGAGAGCTGCAGCTTTTAATCCGAGAATATATTCCTCTGAAATTTGAGCGGTGAGGGCGTTTTCTGAGCAATCCACAGAGCAATAATCACTGAGACTGTGATGTAACAAGACGGAATAATTTTGCCTCGACTTTCTAGTGTAATTCCTCAATGTGGCACGTTCTCATTTTGGTTTCGTTGTGAAACGAAGAGACTCGAGTATGTATTTTGGCATAACACTTTTTCCCGTTGTCGGATTTGTTCCAAAATTGGACATATATCTACAATTCTGCTTGAAGATTACATTTTAAAATTCGTTCTTCTACCTCAAGGGTTCCCAACCTGTGGTACGCGTACCCCTTGGGGTACGCCAAGGACTAGTTAGGGGTACGCGAAATCAAATTTGGTAATAGCGGAAACAAGAAAACATAAGGGATTAAAAAAGTTACAGTTAACAGTTATTTCCCTAAGAAAATGCTTGCTATTTAATAACTATAATACTTGAATAGTTGATTATTTCGAAGTGTAATTTTTAGCTGTCCTTATAAGTTTATGCGAAATTGTTACAATCCGGCTTTCATTTGTTTTGACTTTGAACTAATATTATTGTAGAAATGGAATAAAAATGTAAAATCGAAAGTAAGTCCTGCAAATGTTATTAATTCGAGTCATTTGACTCTTAATCTGAACCTAAGCCCTTAAAATCATTGATAAAAATTTCTTTGCATAGACGGATGGTTGGGGGTGGATATGGTAGTAGGGGGTACGCGAAAATAAAAAAGAGTAATAAGGGGTACGCAAGGGAAGAAAGGTTTGGAGCCTCTGTTCTAGATTGTCGCGTTACTGAATTATAGAGTTCATAAACGCACGAATAGACAGACCAACAGACAGTTAATCTGTTGACGGATTTATAACTTCTAGGCCTACGTCTAGGTCAAGTTAACTTCACAGGATTGATAGAGGCGAGATTTATTTATATAGTTACTGAGGTAGTCGGTACATAAAACTATTGACACTCAAGTGCTACATGTTAACTAGTACGCTTCTACCCTACTCGGCTTCTCGATCTATCATACCTATATTCACATAAATCAGAAGTATTCCACCGTGTGTAACTGGCGGCTAAGTCAAAGCAAGACTGTGGGCCACCAGCCGCAGCCGAGTACCTGTAGATGGCGCTGCCATCGCGAGTGACGTCAGAGAATCAAGCTGTCGAGAACAGTAGAAGACGACGACGCGGTATGAGCGACGTTGGTTTTGTTTTAGCAAGACCAGAAGACGATATGAAACGACGATTTGGACAACGACATACGACGCTAATGAGTGCCATCCTTATCATATGACGAACTATAACTGTTTCAATTGTACATAACTGTAAATAATGAATCTTCAAAATGTAAACTTAATTCTGCATAATATAATAGTTAGTTAAAGTTACTGTGTATTCATTTATGGAACCCAACACTCAGCCTACCTGATGACCGCCTACAAGACTACTCGTTAATAAAATAACAAATTTAATGAAACAACAATTAAATTAAAATACTAAATCATAAAATCATTATACAGCTAGCTAATCAAATGATACAAACAAGGAAGAGCAGAGAATGAACAGTAGCAATCAGTCCTTATATACAGTAACAGGCTCGTCGCTATTGGTCGATGGGTGACATCACAAAGAGGGCGGATCCGATCTGCATGAAATCATAATTCATGATGTTGCCAGATGCCGCGATGATGCCACAGATTTGATCCAAACATTTCACACATATAGCTCTTTGCATTTTCTAATTATCATATTCACATGCACACGGACGGGTAGACAGACAGGTTTACATTAGACGGATTTCATCAAAATTTCACAGAAATCTTCGGTTTTTATGTGAAGAAAATTTCATTCGTCTAACTCAGACGTTCCCAACCTGTGGTACGCGTACCCCTGCGGGTACGGGAAGAACCAGTTGGGAGTATCTTATCAGTTATCTTTATCTTCCAAATAAATACAGCAATTACTTGTTACACAGTTAAGCTTAGAAACAGGGCGTTCGCTTTACTTTCACTTACCCAGTGAAAAGACTTTATCTAGATTCTAGACCAGAGGTTCCCAACCTGTGGTACGCGCACCCCTGGGGGTACGGGAAGGACCAGTTGGGGGTACACGAAATCAAAGTTGGTAGTGGCGGACACAAGAAAACATAAATGATTAATAAAGTTACGGGCTTTTCTTTTTCCAAAGTCGTGTGAAAAGTAAAAGTGAAATTTGTACAATCTAAAGCCTATGCTCAAAATAAGAAAAGGAAAGATAAAGTAAAGCTGGTAAATAATTGAAAACTGTAACTTCACTAGGAACCACTTTGTTGTATGTTTTTTTTTATTTTTCTTCTAGTTTAGACATTAATTAAGCTTATTAATTCGAGTAATTCGACTTTTCAGCTTAATTAAGTCTTTAACTTTATTGAAAAAAATCCTCTTTTGATAAACAAATGGTAAGAGGTGGTATGACAGTAGGGGGTACACGAAAATAAAAGGACTAATCAAGGGGTACGCGAGGGTAAAATGGTTGGGAAACCCTGATCTAGCTCGTTCTATGTTCCAGTTGTCGTGTTCACGAAAAATTATCTGCCTACTGCGCTACTGTGGCCTTATCACGTTCACAGACAGATCGAAATTTTGAACTCGATTTTTTTTATGAATATAATACTTGTATACTTCATATACGAGAAAATAATAATATATGTATGTGATATTTTAATTTTTTAACTTTCCTAAATAATCTTAACGACTCCTCATTTTAAGTACTTCTACTTTCATCATAATAAACGCACTACAACTTTCTTTTCAAGTCACGAGCTTCTAAAGGGGAAATTCCCTTTTCTGGGTACTTAAGCGTTCTGCGCATTCATTTCTGTCCTTTTTCACCCCAGCATGCAAGCTTTCAGCAACAACGCGCCGCTCGGGCGTAACCTTCTGAATACTGGTCATGGAGCTACGTAAAAATTAAATACTTTACCTATGAAGAAATAACGTAATGCCTGAATAAAAGAAGATTAAGCCATATATTGTCTCTTCCATGATCAAAATGGACTACATTTCACCTTTTTAAAGCCTGATCTTATATGTATTAATAAAAGATTTTGAAAAATTAATCATCAATGCTTTGCTGTTGTGGTAACGATTCCAAGTGTAATTGTTGATTCAAGCATTTCTTTTGCCGAAATAGCCATCGTTTCGCTTCAAAATTGGATGCCGATCTGTTTGTTTTTAACTAAACTAAATTTACAGATTTCGCACTTGAAATCTGAAATGCATTTCGACGATATAAACTTTGCATTCAAAAATTTATGTACTGTGGAGGAGCCAAAGCGATTCGCACAGAACCGTTAAATTTCAAGCACATAACAGTACTTTTAGAAATTATATAAGGTTCTCGACAACATTTATTGAAAATATTGTTTTGAGGTATTGAGGTACAGTCTGGCCTCTATTTAACGAAGTCGCTAAATCCCGAAAAAAAGTTCGTTATATGGAAAATTCGTTAAATAGAGATTTGCCTTTTAAAATACTTTAAACGACACAAAAAAAGATTTTAAATTCATAAACATTAAATATTATTAAAAAAGTAATTAATCACACCTTTATTTTGTAAATTCATATCTGTTTTATATATTTTACCCATCAGAAAGAAATCTGCAGGAAAAACAAGAATAGTACAAAACATTGTCCGGGAATACACTGTATTTTCAATTTAAAAAATAATTTTATATTAAAATTAATGAATTTTAGCATTTCATCATGCGAAGGCTTGTTGATTTCTGCAACATGATCATTTCCATCTTCATCATCTTCGTCTTCAACGTAATTCATTGCTGTATTGTTTTTATTTTTCACACTGTCCACTTCAAAACTGCCTCATCCACATCTCCATAGACACATGCTTTTAAACATTTTGAACAAGAATTCGATGAATCATAATTTTGTATCTTGTTACAATTTTTTTTTATTATGGTTGATAAGCTGTTTAGAGGAATACCAAATTTTAAAGCAATTCCTTTTTTTTCACGCCTTGATCCACCTCATGAATAATTAAATTTTTTTCTTTGATGCTCAAGCACTTTCGCTTTGACATTTTCCAGCTTCAAGGTCATTGATCAACATAAAATGCGTTAAAAGAAAGAATAAGTTTGAAATGTTTAGAAATATTTTGAAAAATAGGGAGGAAAAAAATATACTGTATCACAAGAAAAAGTTCGTTAAACAGAGAATGCACTTCGCTATTTGGAGGTTATTTTACGAAGAAATTCGCAAAATGTTCTTGGTTTCAAAAAAAAGTTCGCAAAATAGAGGTTAGTTAAATAGAGGTCCGACTGTATATTGTTTTTTACTGCAGATAAAGAAACTCAAATATCAGCTTGTTTTATTCAGCCAAATCATAAAAGAGTTTGCTTTTACGAAAACTTCATAAGTACCGATATTAGTCATGAATTACGAGTTAATAACTAGTCCAGAATTGCGGATTGAACGTCATAGAGGAAAAATGATGCGTTGTGGAAACAGGAGCAGCTGGACTAAATATTTTGTAATGAATTCAAAAAAAGCATTAAGAATTCGGAAGTGGGCAGCAGACGTATTGTTCTCTCCATATCTAGCCGGTAATTGATAGGTCTTCGATTATAATCAGCGCTTTCCAATCAGGTCACTCTCCGACTAAGAATCGTGAGAAAAGGTTTGAAAGTCGAGAGTTAAATCGGACGAGGAGGGACATTTTAACCTAAAAATTATTATTCAGCTGCAATTATGACTTTCTTTCAGTTTCCCAAATGAATGAAAATGAAAAGTGAGAGCTTCTACATAGTTATAACTCTTTCTTATTTGCTTTAACTGGAATTGCTGTTTAACTGGACTGGATGGCTTTCAAACCCATGCAGTCCTGATTCTTAGAACCAGCTGACTAAGATATAAAATAAAAAATGTCTAATCGGGACCATTTTCTATTGCATTCATATTGTCTGAAACCAAAACATTTAGGGACATACGACAAACCTCGAAAAATGGTGGAAAACTGTCAAATTGATACATATACTTGAAACATACAAATTCAAAAACTCACTTTTTTTCTAGAAAATATCTGCCTCATTCGCTTATAGTACACATATTTTCAAACCTTCATATGGGTATGTATTTATTTGAAGAATAATAAGTATGGATAATTTTGGGATGAAAATGAGAGGTCATCTTCTTATTTGCTTTAACTGGAATTGATGCAGGTTACAGTCCTACGCAGTCCTGATTTTTGAAACCAAGCCCGAGCCTGAATAAAATAAAAATGTTCGACCAGCCCGACCATTTTCTTTGTCATATAGTAACTCATTCTGAAACTTAAAACATTTAGACATATCGACTCTTTAAACCTCGAAAAATGGTGGAAAACTGTCAAATTGATACATTATATCTCTGAAACAATACAATTCAAAAACTACTTTTTTCTAGAAAAATATCTGTCATTCTCAGTATAGTACACATATTTTCAAACCTTCATATGGGTATGTATGAGAAGAATAAAATATAAATAATTTTGGGGATGAAAATGATAGTCATCTCTTTATTTGTTTTAACTGGAATTGATGCAGGTTACAGTCCTCACGCAGTCCTGATTTTGAAACAAGCCTGAGCCTGAAAAATAAAAATGTTCGACGCCTGACCTTCTTTGTCACATTAACTATTGTCTGAAACTTTAAAACATTTGTAAGGGGACATAGACTCTAAACCTCGAAAAAAATGGTGAAAACTGTCAAATCTGATACATTATATCTGAAACAATAACAAAAAAAACTCAATTTTTTTCAGAAAATATCTACTTTGCTTATAGTACATATTTTCAAACCTTCATATGGGTATTTATTTGAGAGAATAATGGTATGGGTATAATTTGTGGGATGAAAATGAGATAGTCATCTTTCTTATTTGCTTTAACTGGATTGATGGTAGTTACAGTCCTACGCAGTCTGATTTTAAAACCAAGCATTGAGCTGAATAAATAAAAAATGTTGCTAGCCGACCATTTTCTTTCAGGTTTAAAGTAACTATTGTCTGAAACTTTAAAACATTTAGGGGACATACGACTCTTAAAACTCGAAAAAATGGTGGAAAACTCAAATTCGATACATTATATCTCTGAAACAATACAAATTGAAAAACTCACTTTTTTTTAGAAATATATCTGTTCTTTCGCTTATAGTACACACATTTTCAAACCTTCATATTTGTATGTATTTATTTGGGGGAATAATAAGTATGGGTATAATTTTTGGAGATAAAAATGAGATAGTCATCTTTCTTATTTGCTTTAACTGGTATTGATGCAGGTTACAGTCTTACGCAGTTCTGAATTTTAAAACCAAGCCCGAGCCTGAATAGAATAAAAATGTTTGACCGAACCGGGCCATTTTCTTTGTCATATTACTTATTGTCTGAAACTTTAAAACATTTAGGGGACATACGACTCTTAAACCTCGAAAAAATGGTGGAAAACTGTCAAATTCGATACATTATATCTCTGAAACAATGCAAATTCAAAAACTCACTTTTTTTCTAGAAAAATATCTGTCATTTCGCTTATAGTACACATATTTTCAAACCTTCATATGGGTATGTATTTATTTGAGAGAATAATAAGTATGGGTATAATTTTTGGAGAAAGAATGAGATAGTCATCTTGCTCGCATTCTTACGGATAAAATATTTATCTATACACAATATTTTGGATATCTAAATAATCCAAACAGTCTGTTTAAGGGACATACGATTCTTAAACCTCGAAAAAATGGTGGAAATCTGTTAAATTCGATACATTATATATCTGAAACAATGCAATTCACAAACTCCCTTTTTTTCTAGAAAAATATCTGTTCTTTCTCTTATAGTACACTAATTTTGAAACCTTCTTATTCATATGTATTTATTTAGAGAGTAATAAATATAGGTATGATTTTTGGAGAAAAAAATGAGATAGTCACCTTGCGCGCATGATTACGGATAAAATATTTATCTAAACACAATATTTTGGGTATCTATGTGATCCAAACATTCTGTTTAAAAAACTAAACCTCAATTTATTAACATTTAAATTTAATTTATATTTTATATACCAATTTAAAATAGAAATGTTAAAAATAGTTAAAATTTCAACTTTTCTAACCCCACCAAAAAATCTTTTTTAGAGAAATATGAACAAAAATGTGGTTCAATTTGTAGAACATAGCAAAATAATATTCGGTAAAAATTTTATGTAAAAATATTCAATAGGTCTTGAGATATCGTTGGCGCAATATCAAAAAAACGCATTTTGTGATATAGCGCTTTAAAGATATGGTCATATTCAATGTTTACATTAAAGAGCTGTTGCAATTTCCTTCATAACTTCCATAATTATAGGATTTTAACTTTGATTGCTTTAAATTGTTCAAAAAAGATAGGGAAATAATATATATATTTTTTTCATAAAATCGAAAATTTTCGAGGTTTAGCACTCGTATGTCCCCTTAATATAACAAAACTGTGTTACAATTTTTCTACTTGGAAGAAAATATCTATGAAAAATACATATTCTGAGATTCCAATAATGTCGAAATATTTCAACTTATGACCAAGATCTACATGCGAAACACTATATGTTTTCTGACCGGAATACCAGAACAGGTGTTGTTGATAGTCCTAAGTAGATAATGTAGATTTGATTATTATGTTAACGTACCATAGTGAAGGTACGTGGATATTATTGGAGACTGACCTTGAAGGTCAGTGATTTTGGCAAGTGGATTACGACTTAGCTGGCACTCTTCTCTCCATACTTCACTACATCTCCTAACTAAAAATATCTAACTCGACCACTAAATGCTTCAAACTGGTTAGGGATGGCTATATCCGGCATCCTCTTTACGCAGATATTTTTATTTATTTAGTACTCATGCCGGTCAGGCCTACCCGCAAGGGTGTAAGGCCCTGAGCTGGCCGGCAGGGAATGAACAATTGTGACACTATAGAGAAGCGCACTCTCAACCCAAGCGGACACGAGGAGCACACGAAAAGACAAACAAATAAATATTTACAGACTGCACCCAAACAGAGGTGGAACCCAATCACAGAGTCAGTATAAAATACAGGAATATATGACACTTCCCAGATAGCAATTTTAGTTTGTAGCAAACTTGCAGTAGTCTTGCATTGACTCCACTCGTCTCAATCGACATCGCAACTCGAGACGAAAAACAAGTTCCCTCTTTTGAACGGTGTTATGACATAAGCATGAATTGACTCCACTCGTCTCAATCGACATCCCAACTTGAGATGAAAAACAAGGTTCCCTCTTTTGAACGCTGTTATGTATTCGGCATCCGTATTGTGTTCGGAAGAAGGAACGAGGTGGCCTAGTGGTAAAGTGTCCGCTTCGGGGTCGCAGGGCTCCAGGTGCGAAACTCAATTCTATTGAAGTACCGTCGTTTATGTTGGCCTGGTGTACGTTAGGTCAAAGGTGTTCCCGCTGGTGTGGTACGGAAGCGACGGCTCAGATGTCGTCCTCGTCAACTAACCGCGGTTCGAAATTACGAGGTATGTCCCACAATAGCCCTAGTGTTACTTCAAAACGGAACGTTAATATATATAAGAAATCCGGCACAATCCAAAACTATTATAAGGCCGACCCTCATCATCCGATTCCTTATTCGAAACTCTACCATTCAACCTCCACAACCTCGAACCTCTTCTATGTTTTGGCTGGGTGCACTTTGTAATTTGGTATTTTGCAATAGTGTAATTGCTCGGGATTATTCTGATGTATTTAAAATCCACCCCTGTTTTGGGGTGGTATATGCAATAGTTTAGTGTATTGTAATATAAGATATTGTATAAGATGGGTTAATATTTTGATGTTTCTGAAATCCATCCAGTTCTCCTTGCCCTTGGAGATTGGGGTGTTGTCAATGTCTTTTTTATTATTATTATTATTAATATTATTATTATTATTATTATTATTATTATTATCATTATTATTATTATTCCCAACCGTCCCGATAAGGGCCTTACACACTTTCGGGTAGGCCGGGTCTGGGTGGGTTCCTTTCCTTTCCCTCCTAGCTAAAGATATTCGATTGGTCTGTGAAAGCATTTATTTCATTTCTGCTGCAAATCTTTTTTGTTCTTTTACTTGTTACAATAATTTATATTTACATTCATTCCATTTATGTTTATTAATATTTCTAGTAGAAATTATGATACAAAAATAATAAATCTATCTCTGCCTTTCCGTAAAGAAATAAAGAAACATTGGTCGACTGACTTTATTTGGCACAAGAACCAGAACTGGCCAACTGCTCTAAATATAAGAAAGGGGGGAAATGACAAGATAGATTTACAATAAGCTATCTTTTAATCTCATGAACTAAAATAGATTGTCTCGGCTCGTGATATAAAGTTTTGTTCTGAAAACACTTTTAGTTAACCTATAATAGTAAACAACATTAATCTCTTTCGTGTCGTAAGAAGATAAAGAATTATCCTGGCACAAAAAGACGCTTTTCAATAAGTCAGTTATTTTGAAAACGAGTCCACTTTCAGTGCAAAAGTTTTTAGTTAACAAATGTTCTTTTCACTGTATTTCTTTAAATAAAATGTTGGATTTAAGAAAATACATCGAAAAAAAAAATTGTTCAACAGTTAATTCCACCTTTTTAAAAAAATGTTAATGATACATTTTATATTAGATCTAGAACATGTCCAAGTTTGTTTGTTTTAGCAAATGCATACTCAAAAATTAATTAAGTATTTCACTTTAAAATTTCTCTTTTAAATATTGGGGAACGTTTACGTTTGAAAATAGGTTCCACAAGAAGTCTCTTAATGTAATTCCAAAATCGGCATTTCGAAATGCACATTTTAAAAAATGAAACAGACTGGAATGAGTAATTTCGAAGAATCAAAGAAATCAGGGTCAAGTACTTATCCGCTCATAAACTAATCGAATTCTATCATAGAATATATAGTTGGAAGCTAATAAATTCTAATGTATGAAAAAATCGAGAAAGGCTCCTGAAACTTCTTACAGATACTTAAACTTCTTTTTTCTTCTTACAGATTTTTTTCAACAGAAACAAAAATTTCTTGATCCTTTTTTAACGTATCAAACATACGTATGCATGTTGTCTACATGTATTCATGTCATCCCTTTGTTTATTCTCTTCCAAACTTCTCATTCTTTCTAATGAAATTAATACTCGAGAATCGTGTCGTATTTTGTTCCAGAAGAACCATCTCCTTCGGTGTATCTCTTCTTTTTTCCCCAACTCTGATGAACAGTTAAGTTTCAGTCTCATACAGTAGAGTACCAAGTACAGAGGCGCAGCAGTGTACAAAGTATAGAGGCACAGTAACATACCAAGTGCAGACTTAAAGTGGCATAGCACGTACAAAGGCACAGTAGAGCACCAAGTACAGAGGCGCAGCAGTATATCAAGTATATAGGCACAGTAACATACCACTTGGAGACTCAAAGTGACATATCAATTACTGAGGCACAGTAGCCTACCAAGTACAGGAGGCGCAACAGTGTATCAAGTATATAGGCACAGTAACATACCACTTGCAGACTCA
>BGPR01033584.1:0-16902 GCA_013235015.1 Araneus ventricosus | reverse complement strand
GGCTAATCCATCGGAAATAATCAAATTATTAGCATATTAAAGTATTAAATAAAGAGAATTCAGACAAATTCTTCTAGGGTTTATGCAACATAAAACTCATTATTCAAATTCTCCCTTCTCACTAGAAGAAACAAAAACTTTGAGACCCACTTTTCAAAGAATGTACGAAGAATTGCAAAGAATATGTACAAGAAAATACGAGGGGCTTTTTTTCACCCTCTTGGGGCATAAAAAGAAGAAAATTATCAATAATAAAATGATTTTATTAGCAGGAGTCAAGTACAATCAAAGTTTCTTTTTGGCAGTCATCGTGAGGACTTAGACATTTGTCATACAGGTGGACTCGTTCTCCAATACCCTCTTCATAGAAAGTAGCTGCCAGCTTCTTCAGTAGGTCTTCACGCTCGTTGATACTCACACAGACCAGTTTTCAACTATCGAATTTCTGCTGTGATATTCCCTTGTGACGGTAGAAAACGAACGACCCTGTACAACTCGCATTTGGCGGAAGAATCAATCATACCGGCCTAGTGGTAAGGTCTAGACTTGGGGGCCGGAGGGTTTCAAGTTTGAAACCCGATTCTACTGAAGAACCGCCGGGTAAGCGGGTCTTGTGCACGTTAAATCCGTCGGTGCAAAATGTCCTCCCGCTGTTATGGTGCGGAAGTTTGGAGAGGGGCGTGCCAACTCAAGCGTCGTCCTCGTCATCTGACCGCGGTTCAAAATTACCAGGTCCGTTCCAAAATAGCTCTCGTGTTGCTTCAAAATGGGGCTTAAATAAAATTAGACTAAACTAAACTAAAACCCAGGAAATAGTTTTTATCACGTCGACACTGCTTTTTGTTTTTGCTTACTTTTTGTTTCGTTTTTTTACTTACCTTTTGTTTTTTACAGCCCCCATTTCGGATTTGCACAGGGTATAAAACCCGCTAACTAAACAATCATGCCGCCTAACTAAACTAAACAATCATCTAACTAAACTAAAAAATCATGCCGGCCATGTAAATGGTCCTCCAGCTCAGCTCCAGTGACATACATTATGGTGGAAAAGCTTCTTAGTAGAGCAGGGCGCAAATCCGCCTCCTTTGGGTCAGTTGGTCACTTAGAGTGTGATCGGAGGTTGAAAAAAATCCCCCTCGTAGTCAAAAGATTAAGATAAAAATTTCTATCTTTTCATATGATGTCTTTATTTTAAAAACGCGAACTAAACTTGGCACCAAAAAATCTCAGTCACCTTATTCTTTCCTGAAACTGACATTCATTTTCGATCCTGTCAAGAGCACATCACCTTTCCTGCGATAGTGATTGGCGGTTATTCAATGAAGACTGAATCTTTCTTAGACTTATTCTTCTGAATAAAGTTTAACATATATCTATTTAATTTCATAATCACGATATCCTAGGACTTCTTTCAAATAAATAAAGAAATAGAATAAGAAAACGAAGAAGAGACCGACATGGGAACAGAAATTTTTAGATATTTGAAGACTCTAGGCTGTTAGTGGAATGTCTGAAAATTATCTTACATAAATACATAAAAATATACATGGTGTCCCCAAAAAGTGGAACAAGCGTTTATTTCCTTAAATATTGTTCCTAGACATATACCTCCAATTACAAAGTTTCATCAAATAAGGTAAGAATTTGTATGAAAATAAAGGGACTTCTCAGGGGATTGAAAATAAAAAGTTACAAAAATTAAATTTTTATACGCCCCCGTAGCGCAAAAAGGTCAATTAATAAAATGTTTTCCTTACATTTATATATCCACATACAAAGTTGCATACTTCTGTCTGTAAAACTGAAATCTGTCTGTACAATTGAAATACAATTTTTCAAAAGTAGCTTTACCTTCAAGTAGTGCAAAATTGTAATTATCTGAATCGTATTTCAGAAAATTGAAGCCCATTTTTTTCGATGAGTGACTTTTAACAATATCAAATGAATACTTAGTAACCAGCTAAGTTCCCGTTGAGGCAACATTAAAATGAATCCGAAACCTAAACACAGCCAATTGAAGAGAAATTGAAGAAAAGCGAATCAAGAGCGCGAAGGCGAACCTTGATTGAGAATGAAGGGGGAAAATAAAGACCATTAATTGGCCTTGCGCCGGACAGGAACACCCCCAAAGAAATTTCTGGCTAAAGACAGAAAGGATAGCTATTCGTCTTTGCCCGTTATGACACTTAGTTCTACGCAATGAGCGAATTTGGGGTGCTTTCCAAACTATTTGGTGTTCAGCCCCATCCTATGTCTGATTTACTTTTCCATTCATTTTCTGTCTTCTTTTCTCGTTTTTATAATTTTTCGTTGAAAATCGAACTCTCAGAGTGGAGAAGCAAGCAAATAACAATAAATACGAAAATACAAATGTTTAAAATAATTTTAGTGAATTCTGTAACTCTGCAACCCTAAAGGACGAGCCACCAATACCTTTAGGCAAAACATTATAATACCCACAACTCTGAGAGCAAATAATTTAATATTCTTGTACGATATTAGGCTATTTTCCTGTTTTATGTTAAACTTTATTTTCTCAAGTAGTCCTTCCATTTTTTATCAAGTCGATAGTTGCAACTATCTGACAGTGAAACTGAGTAACAGTATGCGTCATTGGCCAATTTTTTTCCAATCCATGATGATTGGAAAAAAATCCAATCATCCAATCCATTGATGTTGTACTACTAGACAAATATTTGCATTTCGCAGTTTTTCTATGTTGAATAAATTTGCATTTCTGCAATAAGCATATCCATATAAATTTGTGAGCAGTCCTTTAAATTTAAAAATTAAAATATCCATGTAA
Source organism: Araneus ventricosus (assembly GCA_013235015.1). Taxonomy (NCBI): domain Eukaryota; kingdom Metazoa; phylum Arthropoda; class Arachnida; order Araneae; family Araneidae; genus Araneus; species Araneus ventricosus. Next base: position 14,096 of record BGPR01033584.1, on the reverse strand, counting down.
GTTTTGCAGATAGAAACGTGAAACAGATTTTATACATAGATGAGTGTAAGAGGAACATTTTACTCATTGATACTATTTGCTCTATAAAAATTTAATTTTCTTAACTTTTTATTTTCAACTTCCACAGAAGCCATAGCGTTTTCACACAAATTCCTACCTTATTTGATGAAACTTTGTGATTGGAAGTATATGTCTAGGATCAATATTTAAGGAAATAAATGCTTGTTTCACTTTTTTGGCACACTCTGTATTTACAGAATACATATTTATATATATATATAGGGGGAGTTGGGTCGATTGATTCGTGGGAATATTGATACAATCCATAATTTTTTATGATTGGAATGACTCAAGATTCACATCCATCCCCTCATATATGCCACTGTAATCCTTAGCACACGGTATATTTTTCGGCCATGTTAAGCCAAAAGTTAATTTACAAATGAATCAAACCGCTAATCTTGTAGTCTAGCTAAATCTTACTCTAAGTACGTGTTGTGTGATTTCTTTAACTAATTACGTTTTCCTGCCAGGGAATCAACACCAAAGGTAGGAAAAAACATTTATCTTTCTGAACTATATTAAGTTTCGAGGTTTTTCAACGTAGATTTTGCGTGATCTTTTGTTTTAAGTAAAAACGTCTCTTGGGCAGATTGATACAGTTGACTACTGGACACCTTGATACGTATCTTCTGTGTGCATCAATGCGCCTTAAGAGCGACTACATTTAAAAATCGTCTTCAGAAATGGAAAAAAATTAAAAATATACTATCTAACACAAACACGCAATTAAGTATTTGTTTAAACAATGAAAATGGTTTGAATTTCAATACAAAAATGAAAAGTATTGTTGTAAATTAAGTTAAAAACATTTTTTACGAATTTATTAAAATTGGAAAAAAATGTACGGAAGCTTAATTTATATCATCGAAGGATATTTTTTTGTATTTTCAGATGGTGTGAAAATTATTTTTTTGTGCTTTATTATTTTCGTAAATCATCAAGTAAGAAAGAGAAAATTAATTAATTAAGTAAAATTTCCAAAAACTGCTTCGAGACTCTCATTCTTTTCCTTCAAAGTATTTTCACACACACACAAATTCTCCTTTATTGTTTATTGAGATAAATCATTTTCTGAAGCATTCTTGTTTCAATTTTCCAGTCTCATTAAAAATGTTGAATTTTGATCGAAATAAATGTCTGTTACTTTGTTAAACTTTTAAACCTTGATTTGGAATATAAAGTTCATTGATAAAATACATTTTGTTTTGATCCCAGACCTATTAACCATCATTATTTTCGATATTTCCGTGTGTATTAATGTACCTCTTTTATGGGGCAGATTGATAAGAATTCAATTTTAGGAAAAAAAGTTTAATAAATACTTTATTATGCCATTAATGACCAAAATTCGACTAAAATCCTATATTAGATTAAAGCTTGTATAAATTTAGTGCATTAGTTCTAATTATTACCATTGGTAAAATCATTTTTTAACTTTCCAAAAAAAAATGTATCAATGTCCCTGGATTCCCCCTACATAAAGTTTGTCGAAAAATGTTATTTTAGTAACTATTCTAAATGTTTTCTCATTCCTCTGCATTTTACTTTTTGTAAAAAAAATTTAAATTTTTCCCTATCCTTCAAGAAATGTAAATCTCCTAATAAAAACACTTCAATCCAGCTATTGTACCATTTACGGGAGAGAGTTTGCATCAACCATACCATCGGAAACCTTTAAAATGAATTCTCGATAGAAACCGAAAATGGTTTCTTCGCCTACTTATAAAAAAACCCAATAAATTGGATTTCGATACTTCGATCGACTTCTACCTAAACGGCAATCTTTATGTAGATCAACATTCGATTTGAAGAAACGCTCCCTTTATAAAACTTCCAAATATGTCATCATAGAGCCTTATTTTGGCAGGAATGAAAAACGAGCTTCCACTGGAAAGTGGAAGACAAATGTTATTCGTACAGCATATTGATAGAGTAGAAGTCTCAACAATTATCTGAATTTTGTTTCGAAATTTTAAAATAAAGAATATCTCAAGATCTTTGCTCTTTCTCTAAAGAATCTGCACTAAATTTCGTGTTCATTTGTAAAACGTTGGACAAACTGTCGAGTTTCTCTTGGTGGGTGAAAAGAAAGTGTAAGTTTGTCACTACGAACATTACTGTAGTTTTATTTGAAAGTATGGCTTCTACAAATAAAATAGAGACTATAGAAACGAGAATCTTCTATAAGGATTCTATGTATGACATGTTTAAGGTACCCGACCCGGTTCGGAGAAAAAAAAATTAAAATATGGGACATATTTAATTTCAATTTCGTATTTCAATTTCGTTCTTCACAAACTATCTAGAATGTAATAGACCGCGCAAGATAAAATTTATTTTAACAAATAAATATTTTATGAACATTGAGAGTCGGCGTCATTGATTTTTTGCCAAAATTATCCTATGTTTCGAATTGAAAGTGACTGTAAAACATCACTAAATAAAGCTATCATAAAATCTGCGGTCTATTACACCCTCAAAGATTTTTGATACATGTCTACCAAATTTCGATGACTTTTAATGAATTGTTTTGGAGATATCACGTTTTTCGTGGACCAATTTTAGTGAAATTTTAATTTTTCAGAAAACGCATTTAAATATATAATAACATATTAGTTCAAATAAGTATCAAGGAATAAAATATTCAAAGAATAAGAATAAAAACAAGGACTGTTTTAGAATCTAAAAAGTTGTGGCTTTATTTTTAGATCATAAAAAAGTTTTTGAATTTTTCTTCGAAAATCTCTTTTTCAACCTATTGAAGTTTCAACAACCTATTGAACCTTCAACAAATTGAAGTTTTTGTCTTTACCCAGTAATTGCATTGGAAAACGTTAAGGGTACTTTGGCGCTACGCCAATTGGTTAGCTTTCTCTCTCTCTCTCTCGTTTTTCTTGGATTTTGTAACAATAAATTTAATTTGATAATATCGCAAAGGAAATACCTCCTACTTAATTTATATTATTTTAGATTTCATTTCTTCTTCTATGAATCAGTTATTAAGGTAAAGAAATGTTGCAAATATTTATTAGAATTAAATGTTTGATCAATATTTTAACAAAAGGTATTTTGCAGTGGGGTTTTAAACGAAAACTAAACAAAGGATTAGTTCTCTTTAAAGTAAAAGGAACTGACACAAGTTTAGAAATGTGTATTACAAACTTCGACCTGAGGAGTCTCCCAATATTTTCCAACGGACAGAAATAATGTAAAATATAAGTTAAGCTACAGTTAAATAAAATGATTCAATATGTTACTACTTTTAATGAATACTATTAATGTTCTAGATCACATTTTCAAAAAGATCATCCGTTTCGAATTATTTCTTTAGCAGTCAATAATTACATGTGCGTCGAAAAGATATTACATGGAACATTTTACGAATGTTCTCTTAGTTACAGAACCATCGAATTTTGAAGCTTTTAACGCTTTTTTGTAAAAGCATATTTAATCTATATTTAAAACGAAATATCCGTTAAGTATAACTCCAACGTCGTATGCGCAAAAACTGTCCGAGAAAATAATTATTCATTGAATCAACCCCTTAATTTTCCTTTAATCTCGCCCTATAATCAACGGATAACTGTGACAGAGTAGTGAAAACAATCATAATTTTTTTAAGTATTGTCATCCATTTTAATGAGTTAAATTTCTGTTATGTTTTCCCTGAAGGCTTATTCCATAATTTTCATTCATGAACCAAATGCTAATATCTGTGACTTAACTGGTAGTTAAAGCTTTTGTTCAAACAAATAAATCAAACTAGATTACGTCCATTGAAAGCGGAATGCCGCGGAATAAAAAAGGTAAAAAATATTTTTATTCATTTCCGTTCCCCATTAGCAATATAGTGTTATTTCACCTTTATTATTTTGAGTACACTGTAAAAAAAATATCCGTCAAATCACGGAAAAAGTACCGGCAGCAGTGTTGCCGGCAATATTCCGTTCCGTAAAGCATTTCTCCGTTTTTCTACAGAAAATTCCGTTTTTGGTTTTTCCGTTTTTACTTTTACCATTTTCGAATTCTCCGTTTATTCACAGAAACTCCGTTTTTGCTTTTACCGTTTTCGAATTCTCCGTTTTTTCACAGAAATTCCGTTTTTGGTTTTTCCGTGTTTTCAAGGAAATTCTGTTTCTGATTTTTCTGTGTTTTAACAGAAATTCTTTTTTTTTAAGGTTCCCTTTAGTGTCGAAAGATGCGATTTTTGAGACAAATAGTTAAGAACGTCCAGGGCTCTTATCAATTGCAAAGCAAATTAAAAATTTTTTACGAGATTATTATGATCTATTGTTTACATAAATGACAATTTTCAGTAGAAAGTACATATTAAAAAAAATCTTTTTTAACGACTGTTTTAAATTTTAGAATGATTTGTACATCACAGGATTTTACAATACCTACTTATTCCCTTTTTTGCAAAATTTTAAAATGCTACAAAAGTGAAATGACTAACTCTGAAGAAAATATGCATAATTTCTGTAATTTTTGTTCCTAAACCGGAAATATATTTTTCAATGCCGTTATTTTATTTTTTTAAGTGCACATAAATTTTATGATTTAAACCGAAGTTATAATTTTATGACATTTTAAAGAAGGCAATATGGACACCAAATATTTAAAATTTCAAAGTTTTTCATTAGAAGGTTTCAAACAGTCATGTACACAATATTCGAAAAATTTAAATGAGTGCTGAAGGTAGTATTTGTGTTTCATTTCGAGTTAACGAGTCCGGGACATGATCAACCCTTTCTCGCAAAATCCACACTTTTCCACTCTTTAAGGGGTATGTGACCCTCTTAATTTACTGTTCTTTTTCCCCCTGAGTATCTATGGAAGTGCCATTATTCTATTTCTTCTATTATTTTATTTTCCTTGATACTTTCAGCAACGCCCTATTGAACTCAATTTCTTTAATTTTCATTTTTACTGAATTTACTCAGCATATGCTTCAGTTTTTATCACCAATAAAATTCATATTCAATAGAATACTATGAAATGACGCAACTAAAAATCGAGAGTCGGAATAACTAGTAATAACATGAATAAATTGAGAAATACCAATTCAATTGATTTTATGCAATCTTCTTTCTCTTAAGCACATTAGAGGAAAAAAAAAATGCTTTTGAATTTTAAGGAATGAAAGCAAGCGTATAACACTGGAAGGAGAGGGGAATAATTGTTTTTTTAAAAACAGTTCATGAGTTTGAGATTAAATTATTAAAATGCTTCCATTTTAAATACACAAAATATTCAACATTTTCCTGGTTAATACTATGATGTGTCTCTAATGTTTATGCTACTTATTCTTAATGAATGATTGTTTCTATTTATTTTGGAATGTGCAATTGCAATAAAACTTTCCATGTGCACACAATGTCAGTTACCTATAAATACTTCAATGTGCTTTCCTTAAATCTTTTTTTTTGCAGGTATTTAACTCTTCCCTAATTTTAACAAAATTTTCCTATTAAATTCAGGAAATACTTTTTAAAATTTTTGCATTTTCACAAAAATTTTCTATATCTTTTCATTTTTGAATAATTCAACTTCATATCCTTTAACATAAGTTCACATTTAGTATATGTAATATTATTTATATCACCACAATTTTAGGGTCCAAATATACAGCTAAATTTTCTTTTAAATTTCATCAACAATTCTCATGTCACTGAAAATTATACTTGTTTGAAAAAATTAAACTTTGTTTGGATTTCATACCCAAATAAAGCAACTGGTATTTAACTTCCCTATTTTTAACAAAATTTTCATATTTAATTCAGGAAATACTTTTTAAAATTTTTACATTTTCACAAAATTTTCTTCAAATATACATTTTTTTTATAATCCAACTTAGTGTTGTTAACATAAGTTCATATTCAATAAATGCAATATTAAGGTCACTACAATTCTAGCACCCAAATAACCCAATTTTCAGTTATTGTTAAAAAAAAAACCATCTTAAAATGAAAATTCTTATTTTTTTAATATTATAAAAAAGCTTTAGATTTCCAAAGAATATCACAAATTTCTCAAGTAGAAATTATGGAGCTAGATCCTTATACAAGTTTTATTATTTTTTTAACAAATTAAGTTTTAAATAGATGAAGAAGTGATGAATGGAAGTCTATGTTTTCAATCTTCCTGAAGAGAATTCTTCTTGCTCAGTTATTCAAAGACGGTGTATGGTTGTTTTATATCTAATGACACAATAGGTATTATTCTTAATATGAAAGGAAAAAATTGTCTATGTATGTTGTATTGGAAAAAATTGTGTCTGGCTTCAAGTGGAAATATTGTTCCAAATATGTATCAACGCAAAAAACGCAGGTCATCAAATACTGCTAGGGGGAGATATTTAATGTTAAAACAAAATTCTCCAAGTCAAAGGTATATTGAAAAATCATTACAATGCTCAGTGTCAACTGTAAACACAATTATTAACACTGATTTAAATTATAAAAATAAAATGCTCATCTTCTTTCTCCGTGTTGTATCGCTGAACCCAGAATAGGCTGTAGAATTCTTTTTGAAAAGAATCAGGAGAAAAAAAAACATTTTAGCAATAGATGAAATACAGGTCTACTTAAATGAATGCAAGAAAAAAAAAGAGATCAATTTGTTATCATCAAGAGGAGAAAAAATACATTAAAACATTGTTCAAAGAATCTAAAGAAGTTTTTCTAAGTAATTTTTGATTGTGGTAGGTTTTTCATATGATGGAAAATTAAAAGCAAAGAGAGTGCTACAATTCCATTAATCAGTAGAATTGCATCAAGACAAAGCAAGCAGCCCTTTGTAGACATTAGAAAGCTGTCGAAGAGGAGATAAAATATTTCTTTCGATACTACAAAAAGCATTATTGTCATGACAATTATGATGTAGAAAGATTGTTAAGTATAAGGATTATCCAACTGAATATTTAAAACAACAAAAAATTGTGAAAAAAAGGCCATCAAAGATGTGCGAACAACCTGAAGACTTAGCACTCGGCGAACTCTCAGTTCTCTGCCTCACACTCAGCTAGTTTCATTGAGTCATAGCGGATAAAAAGAAACTGTGATGTGTGTGCCAAATTTACGACTAAAATAAACCAATGACTACTTCTATAGAACCATTATGACATACTTATAGAATAATTTTACAAACTACAAGTAAAATGTTACCATATAACAATTTATAATCAATACATTGAACACTGATGTATACGCTGCAAAATGTTTGATACAGTTCAAATTCTTTAAGAGGGTAAGTCTTTCATAACAAGTTTGATTCAATTATGGAAACAGAATCAAAATTAAAAAGGATGTATAGAACCATCACAACATACTTATCGAAAAATACAGTTTTAATATTCTTTCATACAGTTCAAATTCTTTAAGAGGGCAATTCCTTCATAACAAGTTTGATAAATATCAATTATGGAAGCACAATCAAAATTAAATAGTATGTAGCAAAATTTAAAGCATTTTACTAATACATTGAAAATCAATTCATCAATAATTGTGTATCTTAATAATGAAATGAAATTGCCATTTATCATTTATATTTGACTACAATTAAAATATATATAAAATACATTGAACTAAAGAAAATATAATATATATATATATAAATGATGGCTATATATATTTTTAGATTTTATTGCAATTTTTTTTATTTTTTTAAAAAAAAATTACTTTGTTTTTTGGAAATAATTTTTGATTTGTTGTACAGCATTGTTCTGGCATATGAATTTATTTTCAATTCCCAAAGTTCAGTTGAATGTTCACTGCAAGTCAAAAAAGAATTTTCAATTTCCCTCAAATTTGCTATTAATCTTTTCAAAATTCCCCTTTGATGACTTGTGTTTGAAAAAATATAGTTGAAAATTTCACCGGATTTACAAATACAATTTACAAAGAGTTGCGAAGGATATTGTAATCCGGTTTTTGAGTTAGCAAACTCTTTAAATGACAAAAGAATATTAGTGACAGTTACTGCGTTGCTGGCATTATTTGATTTGCAGAGTTCACAGTAGATTTTCTGAAGAGATTTTGTTGAAATGTAGCCTGCCACATAAGTGGCACTGTTGAGCTCCAAATAATCCCAATTTTCCTGTGCTTCTGGGCAATCCATGATGGTTCATCAAAAACAAGATCTAGGCAATCTTCATCTGTTTGCGGGATGATTTGGGTGGATTCAAGAATGATGTCACCATCTGGCTCATAGTTAGCATTTCCATACATAGCAAACATCAATTCAGCTAATAACATCCGTGTCCTGTGGAGTAGGATGTAGTAAGTCCACTGGAGTAGGATGGTCATTCGCCTCACTTAAAGAGAAAATATCAATTAAACACAAGGAATTAGTAAACATTTTTAAGTTTCTATGTATTTTTTATAGTAATCAGCAAATTATTTTACACAATTTACTTATTTTTCATTTAAGACAGCCTTAAAAGATTTCTTAAATGTTAAAAATATTGTTAAATTTTAGAATAAATTGAACCTTCCAAATTTGTGTTAATAATCAAATAATTTGAAATTTGACATTGAATTTTTTAAAGAATACCTAAAGAAATGATGAAAAAGTTGTGTTAAATAAGTTCAATAAAATAAAAGCAATTTATTAATTTACTCAGCTTTCTTTTACCAAACTCAAATTTTATAATTAAATAAATTAATTTCAAGCAATGGACAACATACCCGAGAAAAATAGCTTTCTAAGGCATCTTGGTTGAAGCAGCTGAAGAGGACAAGTTTCATTTTTTCAAACAATTCAGGTACCAGAAGAAGGAAAGCAGGCAGTGTGACTTGCCATCCTGTTATGCTGTGTTTATGCGGATCTATAAAACATAATGCGAGCATTAAAGAAATTTATTGACACGAGAACGAACTATGCATACATTAAGCCGAAGATTGAAAAATGAGTAAAATTCGTTCATACCTTTCTTCGTCTTTTGGGAAGCGAAAATATTTCAACTCCTGCGATTTTGCACGAGTGGCGTTGCAAAAAATACATCTGTCATAATTCCTGCTGAATTCTGTTTTCTCAAACCTAGAAGCAAGCTAGAAGAATCAAAGAAGACAAAAAAAAATTCCGTTGTAAGTTAACCAAAGTTAGAACCACGCCACGATCAAAACAAATGAATTCCCCTGCGCATTCTTTTTGCGCAACAGGACCTGGCGAAATAGGTTGTTTGGCGAAAGCGTCAATTGGGGAAAAACGAAAATGAATAGCATATTAAAGTTATACTCGTTTAAAATACACACATTTAAAGCAGATATCGACTTTATGCCTTATATATGTGTATTTTATGGTAATAACTTGCTGATATCTTTTGGCCTTGATGTTTTTAAATGCATTTTAACAGAAAGTAATATATTTCGGATTCAAAATTGTGCGCGTTGTCGCCAATTCTAAACCGGTTAGACCAGTTACGGAGCCATAAAGAGGGGAAAAACACGTTTTCGCCTGTCCGATTTCGTGGTTTACGGATAGTCTCCGTTTGTTTACGGAAAAATAACGGTTTCGAGACATTTTCCGTTAAAATCAGTAAATTTTCACCTGAATTTTCAGGTGGATTTTTTACAGTGTAGCGAGCCCTAAATGCGGGATAAAATATTGTTTAAAAAGAGGATAATGTCTCGGAATAAATTTGTTAGGGTTTATTGCTTTATTTATTACCGACTACTGAAGAGAGCCCATTTTAAAATGAAATGTATGCTATCGACTTCTTTTTAAAGTACTATCAAAATCACTTATTCTATCGTAGTAGAATAAGATTATTTTCTTTTCTTTACGTAGCATAAATAAATCTTAGATTAATTTCTGTTTTAGAGAAAATACGAGGGCTATTTTGAGACTGGCCTCATTATTTTTAAACCTTGCTGTTGAGGACGGCACCTCAACCAGCACCCTCCTCTCTAGAATTCGGTACCATACCAACCGGAAGGCATTTTCCCAGTAGCAGATTTAACGTATACCAGCTTCCAATGCATAGTGAAAGCGGTGAAACAAGGTTTCGGACCTGTGTCCTTCCAGTTCCGATGTTGAAGCTCTGTCACCGGGCCACCGCAGCCCACCTATCATTATAGAAACAGGGCAGCGCTTTGCTGGCCAACTCTCGGCATCATTAAGGAAATATAATAGAATAGAGCTTTAGTTAGGTGGCAAAATCTAGGTAACATTAAGGAAATTTAATAGGGCAGATCTTTTCTGTCAAAATCTCGGCATCATTAAGAAACTGTGATTGAGTAGCATTTTGGTTTAGTGGCAAACTCTCAGCATGATTAAGGAAATGTGATTGGTTTGCTGGCAAACTCGCGGCATCATTGAGGAAATATAATAGAATAGCGCTTTGGTTTGGTGGCAAACTCTCGGCAGCATTGAAAAAATATCCTATGTTGATTTTCACTCCGATAAAGAAAGATCGCATACGAGAACGAGATTTACTATTAGTAACCTCGTCCAATATTTTTTTTAACTTGAATCTTCGAACAGCAATATTGAATTTCATGAAATTTGAATATCCCAAATACCCATCTGAACTTATAAATTAAATACATAATTATAAATGTAATTGAATTATCAATACTCGAAGATTGAAGATTAAAAAATGTTGATTTTTGTGTGTGTGTGTGTGTGTGTGTTGAAACCTCTCATCATTTTGTTTCTCTTGGAGAACAACAGAAATTCTGCTGTTTGCAATGCTTACAACTTTCTAAATCTTAATGATATTCAACAGGAATTTTTATATAAGGTGTTTTACATATCTGACTTTGATGTGATGAAAGAAAATTTACGGTATGTTTCGCTCATGCTCAGTTTAAAAGTATTTATTACAAATGCTCATGTTTCCTCAGATGTAAAAGCTATTTACTTTAAATTTTAATACAATGTTTCTCTAACATATTGTGGAGTTTTCTGTAAGTTTCGCAATATTTGGTGCAAAATTCTGCATGTTATAAACAAAAAATAAACATACAAAAAAAGTTGAGATTTTTTAAAGAAACCTTTATATCTTCCCGAACATTCATGATATTTATACGAAAATGCATGTAAGCAATGTGCATAAGAAGCAAAACGATTGATGAAAGTTTCAAAACATTATCAGCTTCCTGTGATAATGTTTCCTGTTTCGTCATCAGCAATTTGTGGACGGTCCCCTACATATCCCCGTGACTGAATCTTCAGTGTAAAATGTGTACGATACTCGATTCTATACTAATCCATTCTATGCTATTTTATTCTATACTAATTGTATACTATTATTGTATTCTATATTAATTGTCTTATATTCTATTTTATTCTATACTAATTGCATGTTACACGATTCTCCACAACTAATTTCGAACAATAGTTTTCGTATAAATTAAAAATTTTTGTATTTTAAAAAACGGTCTTAAATTTGTGCACATCACTGTACCTCTACTAATAATAAAATCGTATGTGTGTCTGTCTGTTGGCGTTCTACAGAGCAGACCCTTGACAGCAGATCTATGAAATTTGGAACCAACATACCTTGGAAGGAGGGAATATGCATCATAGATATGTATTTTTTAAAAAAATTAATTATAATTTTAATTAATTAAAAATTAAGAAAATTTTTGGCATTTTTCTTCGATAATTTCCGAAAATACTATCACATAACAACGAGTTTTGTTCCGTCTTAAAATTAAAAATATTTTCTTTTCATTGACACAGATTTAATTGGCCTAAAAGTTTTACCTTAAATTTGACAAATTCTTTAAAAATATTTTTATGCGTAATTTTCAAAAATACTTTTCATTGTTATGGTGAAATTCAAACCGTTTTCATCGTTTCTAGAAATATTTAATCGCACGTATTTCTTCCATTAGTGAAAGCTAAAGAATGAAAATTCTGTTTATTATTATTTTATTCTTTCGTAAATTCTTTGGCATTGCTGGATGAATTTTTATTCTATACTAACACAACAGTTACCCTTGATTCAGGCAATATTAGTTCTTCTTTCTAGCGGACAGAACTGAGTTCCATTCTACTAGTCACGAAAAAGGAACAGTCATAGTGGGGTGTTGCAGCTGTTGAATTCACTGCTTTTGTGAAGGTTTATTTGTTTTAAGGCGTCAACTCTCTAAAGTTCATTTAATTTTAAACTATCCTTATTTAAAAATCATTACACTTTTAAAAGCTATTTCAAGTCCAGCTTATTATGCGTTTACTAAGGATTTATACCTTATCAAACAAAAAGGATTTACTCCAATATTTGCGCTGTTCTATTTCGTTTTTTATAACCTCTATACGCGGGGTAAAAGCGCGTACTCCAAGTGGCGAAAGACCGGGATAATCAGTATTGATGATTCCTCCGATTAAGATGATAAGAACATATCAGACGTTGATTGTTTATATTTTAATGATGAATTTTCTAATTCAAATAAAGAAGAATGGATAATATAATGTAAAAGCTGTCTTAGCTGTGCCTACGAAAGCTTCAATGGCGTGGAGGAAGAAGACAACTTTTACATGTGAATTTTGTGACTAATATTCTTAAATTGTCATATAAAACAAAAAAGGCTGCAATTTTTCCACTGAAAATCGAGTTTTCCTAATTTCCCATAACATTAACATATGTACCCGGTTTTACCCCACTAGTGGGGTAAACTGTGACTTTTCTGGAAAGATATATTGTACTCCGCAGTGGCGAATCCGGGGGGTGGGTCTATCGGGCTACAGCCCCCCCCCCCAGAGCCAAGCCAGAATTCTTGATTTAATTTAACATTTTTACAAATGTTTTTTTCTTAATTTCTCTCTTTAAAAAAATAATAAAAACGTTTCAACATTGCTTTCTAGCTTGAAAGGCTCGAAAATTTTGCTACTCTTGTAGTCATTCCACTTGTACTTGTAGCATTGACGCGGTCGAAGACATTTTTTGGCTAGTTATTTCATCGTAATTTTTATTAAATTATCGAAAGCATTGTATTGTTCTTTATGATTCTTATTGTCAGGTGAGTAAAGTCTGTAAAGTTAAAGAGTTTTGGTTTACTTTAGCCTTGAAGTTTGACATTCATCACAACGATACAAAGTTTTTATGACCAGTCTCCAAATGGAATCCTAGATTCGCCACTGGTACTCCGATAAACTATGAATATTTTAATAAAAATTTACAAGCTCTCTGTCGAATATTTTAGCTCCAGCAGGCTTTCGAACCTTAGCTCTACCCAGTTCTTTTTTTTCTACAAATTCATTCAAATTAGGAAATTCATGATTTAAGAAAGAGGTAGAGAAATTTCCGAAAAATGTGGTCGTGGGGAATAAAAATCGGCAAAATTTTGTCTTAACTGAAACTTTTTCTAATGTTTCTAGAGATTCCAATAAAAATTTTGCAAATAATTTTCGTAAACACAGATCGCGATGAAATCACGCGAAGTATTTTTTTGATACCGGGAGGAGAAAAGGCAAGTAACACATTAATTAGCTTTTACGCTTAAAGGCACATTCTTAAGCATTTTTCGGCAATATAATACTTTTTTAGGAAGCTAATCAGCCGAAAAATTGCTTGCATCGACTAGTTACCTTAGAGGCTTTCGTTTATTTTTTATGTCTAACGACGTTAAATATTTATAATTTTTTTAAGGCAGCCGAAAACATCTCGAAGCCTTGTGTTAAAAACTCCTACACCCATTCCAAAAATAAGCAAATATTTTTTTTCAGTTGTTTACTAACAATTTTTCTACATTAATGCGCAATTATGTCAACGAACATTTTCACGTTCAAAAGCGAAACGCGTTACTTTTTTAATGTAGAAAAATAAATTCGACAAATATAAATAACAAGAGAATATACAAAGCACGTCACCTGCTAAAATACTAAACACCAGAAAAGATTTACCATCAACATCATAGAAGATGGCGATAAAAAATGTTTAAAAAATTACAATGCCTTTTTTGAAATAATGAAGAATTTTCTCTTTTGCTGATGTAAATGTCAAGGGTTTCTTGTTCGTTTTACTTATATAAAAAAGCAACTAGTGAAACGTCCTTGCTAAGTTTGTGAGATGGAATTTATTTACC
>BGPR01033582.1:0-16903 GCA_013235015.1 Araneus ventricosus | reverse complement strand
TTTTAATTTTTTTGAGGGGAATGTTGCAGCTGTTCAAGCAAGATGGAATTTATTCAAAGAAATAAATATTTACTTTAGTTTAAGATTTTAAGTAAATATAAAAAGGTAAAAAACATTTTTAAATATTTATCTAAATAATACAACAAATCTTAAGAACAACGCTTGCAAGCTTGCTTTAACATTTTAAGATTTATTTAAATTATTTTGTAATTGTTGATAGTATTCAAACAATATTTTTATTTCAGAGACTTTCTTATGTTTTCTTAATCCTGAGTTCTCATTTCTTGCCTTTCTTAGGCAATAACTATTTATTTAAGAAAAGTTTCATTATTTATACAGGAATAATTTTGCATTTCCTTAAATAAATATTTACAATAAAGGAATTTCCATGATTAATAAAAGAAATAAGAATTTACACATTCCATTATGAGATTATCGGAAAACAAAGTTAAACAAAATTAAATCCTGCCAGAAACTCGTGCAAATAGTAAATGAGAATGTTTCTGTATGTTCCTCGAAACAGGCAAGCATTCTCTCGACAAGATAATAAAAGTATTATAAAATAAAAAATTTAAAAATCCGATGAGTCTCATTTTCCACTGACTTTTCCTCTGGTGGTAGATATTCGAATATCGATTTTCGAAGTCATACATTTTTGACATAGATTCTCATAGATTTTTGTGTTACTAGGGTATCTCAAAGATAAGTTTACAAAACATATTTGTCAATAGACCTACTTTTATGGAACATAAACCAATGCAAATTTTGTGCTACAGACAACATTTTATTTTTCAGCATAGTCTCTAAGACGATTGAAGCATTTTTCTTACCGTGAGACAAGCTTATCGTGCCAGTTTTAAAAAACATGGTGCCCTGTCAGTTGATCTAATCTTGCACCGATGTTTTGACTTATTCGTACCTTGGAATATCTAAATTCCAAGACGTTTGCTCTAGGCCCGGAAGAGATGGTAATCACTGGGTGATGATTCTCCTGTCCCCTAGGACTGCATACTCAACGCGTAATTTGTTGTCTGCCGTTCCAACTGTTATGTGTCTTCCACTCCGTGTACAGTCATTCCCGGTTCGAAATTCCGCGTACCGCGTGCTACACTCTCTCAAATCATCACGGTTCCCCCCCCCCCCTTCATACATTTCCACCAACTGATAATGAATCTCAGCAGGTGACACGTTCTTCGCACTGAAATATAGAATTATAGCACGCACTTCCTGCTTGGACTATTGCACTAGTCGACCTTCCATCTTTAAAGCACATATCACACGGACAGTTACCGTGCTCTATTCTCGTGAGCACGAGCACAATGACACTCAAAAAAAAGTTTGTAGCACATGGCGCATTGACAACCTGTCAGACAGGATTTCGTGTTGGAATTCAAATGAACTGGTTCAGTCACTGAATGAAAGCATCTCATTGGTTAATTTTCATGACGTAGCCGAAGTTACGGCACTAGTCTAAGTTGATTGGTTGTTACAATCTATATATATTG
Organism: Araneus ventricosus; assembly: GCA_013235015.1. Classification (NCBI taxonomy): domain Eukaryota; kingdom Metazoa; phylum Arthropoda; class Arachnida; order Araneae; family Araneidae; genus Araneus; species Araneus ventricosus. Next base: position 15,398 of record BGPR01033582.1, on the reverse strand, counting down.
TTCATTTGTGTTTTTAATCTATTCAGTCAGTCAGTGAGTAGAAGTGGCTGTAGTCAGTCGAATGGATGGCTGTCATTGAATGTATGGGCTGCAAGACAGCAGCATGTCTTTATTTTTTACAGTAAACTGGATTAAAGCTCTTTTGTATTTTAAACTGCCTGGTATCTGCGTTACTCTGCAAATTACACTCGCGACATGCCAACATTTCGGTCATCGTTGCGCCATTCTTGTCGAACTACGTCACTGTCAGAGTCACACCCGATTGGTTTGAATTTCCTCGGCTCACGATTTTCCGTTTCCATCGTGTGCATTTTCAAGCCGGTTGAATACAGCCCACGATTTCCGTCAAATATTCTGATCGGTCACGTGCTACAAACTTTTTTCTGTGTGGCATTCTGCTCGTGCTCACGATAAAAGAGCACATAGCTCTTCGTGTGATATGCGCTTAAACGGCACTCGTCAGCAAATGGTAGCGCTCAGTGCTGCCAGCCGATATAGTAATATCATTTAAAACAGTATAAATATTTTGCTATAATTACATACTATCTAGTTTCAAGTTAGAGGAACTACATGTTTTATAAGAGACGGGGCTGAAGAAAATGTTCAGACTGAGGAACCAGTAAGAGACAGAGACTGAGGAACATGCTCTTTCTTTGGAAGTTCTGGCAGGACATTCTGTAGAAAGATGAAATTTTCCCTATCGTACAGACGAGGAAGCATGAGGTATGGTCTTATGAGCTGGTCTAAAATAAGGGCGGCCCAAACATGCATATAACGCTCCCCCGTGTCCCTGATGTCCTATAACTTCAGGGACTATCTTACCAGTTTAGTGAAGTTGGAGAAACAACAGGGTATTTTTTGGACCGCAAGTGTAAAGTCACATTCTAACACAACTTCTTCTACCGCATAAAGAAAGCATTTCCAATCCTGCAATACTATCTCATTCCGAGTCGTATTTGTACCCTCTATCCCTCCCGCAAATAACCGAACCGATTCCATTGAATATCCGCCGTGTATGGGCTTGGTGCATGTTAAATCTTATGTAGTGGGTCAGAAGTGCTCCTGATGGTGTTGTGCGGAAGCTAAAAGAGAGGGGAGGGGTGCTCATTATCTTATTGTGGTGCAAAATTACGAGGTCCATCCTAAAATAGCCCTCGCGTTGCTTCAAAGAGGGACATAAAATCAAACTAGACCTTTCAGCAAGTTTTTCACGCTGGTTCTGAATCATCCTATATAAACATTGTCAATATTATATATTATAGTATACCATATGGGTCTTAAATACCAACACTAGAATTAAATTTAAATACTTAAAGCAATCCTTCTTAGGTCAAAACAAAAATTAAAAATGGCTGCTCTTTAAAGCTGCTCTTTAAAATTTATGATGTAATTCAACAGGTAGGTTAGTATTTTTGTTGTTTATTTCGAATTCTGGACACATTAAATGTGTCACCTAGACAGCAATGTTAAAAGCGTTATCCCGCATGATCAATATTCAAAATATTTCAAGAAAACTGATTGTTTGTAAAATTTTCTAACTTCTCCTTTAGTTATACTGCCAGGCTCTTAAATTTATATTAGAGGATTACTTAGAAAATTTGTAGATCTTTACCCTTCTTCCCCCAATAGAAAGTTCTTATAGGGAGGCTTTGAAATTTCGAATGTTCAAAATTTCTATTGTTGTCATTTCTTTCGAACGTATTCATATAAAAATTAATAATATCATCGGTTAATATACACTGGAAATAAAAATTGAAAATGTTGTGTATTTTCCCATTAAATTATGATGAAAAAGAAATGTACAATTGATACATTCAGTTGAAGGAAAATAAATTATAACTTATAAAGAATCTCAAAGATCTCAATGTATTAACATGAAAGTATATAAGGAACGAAATTTTTCTCGAAAAAAATAATCCAGATACAAGCAAGTAATAATTTCCTTCACACACCATTTCAAAAAATCAAAAGGTAATTTTTAGTATTCGTATTCGTAAATAATCAAATAGAACTTTCTTTGTTAAATAAAAGTCAAAACATTTACATATCCTGTAACGAAATCACCGAACAACTGAATTAAACAGAATTCAGTCTTCCGAATATCTCGTGCTAGCATGTGCGGTGATTACCATTTGTTTCCCGAAATATGCTTGCAGTCACTTGGAGAGATGGGAAAAAACAGCAAACAAGTAAGACATTTCTTTCATAAACTTTCCCCTTTGGTGGAAAAATTCATCCATTAATTCAATAGATCATAAATTTCAACAATTAAGCCTCGACTTGGCAGCATAAAAATAACATCAACTTTCAGTGCGTTGACAGTTAATCTGCTCACGCTTTCGATGCAGCGTCATGCAAATTTTTTCATAAGTATTTACATAGCATACTTTATCCTGAAAAACAATTTTACTTTACTTAAAACGTTAATAACTTCAGCCGCTGCCACTATTTACTGAACAACAGATCCTTGAAAAGGAGGAAAACGGTTTCGTTTTCGCTCCGCGTGTAATGAAGTTGGGGAAAATGGGAAATTTCTACCAGAAGAAAAAGGATACTGATACATCCAGATGCTGTGGTAATATAACCAAGAACGGGCGTAGAATTTTCTACTTCGGTTGATTTCATTGTTAGGGTTAGCCGCTTCAATTACTTCTAAGCTGTTTGCTTTTATCTGCGTTCTTTTGAACATTCTTGGTTCTTTCTTCAAAAGAACTGTTTATTTAAATTTATTTTTTGTTCGTGTATTTATCTGATTAAGTTTTGCTTCTTGAATCGCTAGTGAAAATTCCATTTCACGAAAGTATATGCTATGTTTTTTTTATTAAAATCATTTTCGGGTTTCGTTAAGAGAATAAAGAAATAGCTAAGACTGTTTACGTTCGAGCGATGAGTTGAAAGTTTGCTTTTTGTCTAGTTTTATGCTAAGCTGAATTAAGCTAGTTTTAATGAAATGGACTGAAGTAAAACTGGGAAATATTATGGAAGTTCCAATGAAGATATTTATAAGCGTAAATAGATGAGCTGTACCGACTCTTTTCGATTCATTCATGAATAATTAAAACCAATTCCTATACTTTTTGATAATTTGCAATGAGAAGAAGATAAAATATTAGGTAGAAATGATATATTTAAAGCTATGCTTTCAGAAGTTATTTTGGTCACACTTTTGAAGCATTCTTTAGAACAGACTATGAAATCATATTTTGTGAATGACCTAATTCTCTTATTCTGTTTCAAGTCACGGTGTGATATTCTTTCTCTTTAATTAAAACTTAATCGAATCTACAATGTATTTGAAAGGAAAACCTATTTTTATAACATTTATGATTGTTTATTACAGAATTTTTTTTATATTCACATGATTTATTTAGTTCGTTTGTGTAAATCACGTTGTACTTATATATTACGCCAGAATGGAATTTCAAACTGCATTCCAAGAGATTTTTGTCTTAGGCTGGATATCCACGATCGCCCCACACCACGCAAATTAGACCACTGCACCAATGTTGAAAACCGGTCAGAATAGGTGCGGTATGCATATCCACCATTCCGTTTGGACGACCAGCTCATAAAAGCGGCAGGTAAGAGCAGGGAGGTAGACTTGGGTTGCGTGTTTCACTGTTGAAATTGGAGAACAGGGGTGGCCAGGCAGCCCCTGTCGGGGAAGCTGTTCCCCCATTGGGGAAAAATTTTGTATCCCGTCGGGGGAAATATTTGTATTATTTATCAACTGTGGTTGATAAATAATAATCTTGCGAAAATTTGAAACCAATTTCATTACACTCTTCCCCGCCCCAAACAGCAGGTCGTGGCTCCTGTTGGGGAGACCGTGCCTCCCTGTCCGGCAAATCGGGTCCCCCGTCAGGCAAACTCTAGAGCCATTCCTGCTGGAGAAGTCGGGGGTAAAGGATCGGGCTGATTGAAAGTGGATGGATTTTAGTGATCCTACACCAGGGGTTCACAACCTATTTTCCTTCGAGTACCTTCGAGTTCTTTTTATTTTCACATACACCTTACTGTCATATCCCCTCCTCCAACCATCCGCCTATGCAAATAAGATTTTATCAATAATATTAAGGGTTTAGGTAAACTTAAGAGTCAAATTACTCGATTTAATAACATTTGCAGGGTTTATTTTTGATTTTGCATTTTATTCAATTTTTATAATAGTATTACTTAAAAGCCAAAAAAATTAAACTAATATTCTAATAATTTCACATTAACTTATAAGGATATCTAAAAATTACACTTCGTAATAAGTAACTATTCTTGAGCTTGAGTAACTATTCTTGAGTAACGATCCTTGAGCTTGTCTCATGGAGCTGAGTTGTGACAGCTTGTTGAACTTCAAATGAAGACAGATAATCTCATGTCTGGAGTCTCAAGGTTACTGCGATATTTAATCTTAATATATGCATAAGTCGAAAATGCTTTATGTTTTCTAGTGTCCGCCATTACCGACTTTGAGTTCGCGAATTCCCAACTGATTTTTCGCGTACCCGGTCGCATATTTACAAACCCTACCCTGATAGAACTGAGGCAGGAAATCGGACAATATGATTGGCTCGCTTCGCCGAGAGCCGATGACATCGTTCTTTGCTCTCGTACGGAAATTATAACAAAACAAGTTAGATTAGTTGATTTTGAAACATCAAATGAACTATTTTCACTGGAATGACGTCAAAAAACCCAACAACATTTGTCTAACCTGTTAGTTAATGCCCTTCAAACAAAGTTGTTATCATTAGACTTTTCATTAGTATAATTTCTTACAGTGTAGGATATTTTATTTTTTATGATATTTTAAAAAATAATTTCATTTAAAAAAAACAGTCCACGGAAGAATGTTTTCTGTGTTCAACTGTTGGAAAACGGAGAAAAGTAGAACGACTCTTGTTTTGTTTTGATTGCCGTACGCTACGTGCGAGAGCTGAAAACGACGTCACTGCCCATCGTAGCCAATGATATTGGCTGATTTCCTGCCTCAGTTCTATCAGGGTAGGGTTTGTAAATATGCTACCCGGTCGGGAATCTCTGACCTATACAAATAAATGGGTTAAAAAATGGATTGTGATGGAATGCTACCATGCCATTTGTGTGGAGTGAAGCGGTCGTAGATCGTTCGAAAGTTCTTGGGATTTGTAGAAACTTAGCTTCGATTTATGTTATTACTAATTATTAAAGTAACCAGATGTCCTTTAGGGACGACAGTCTTTCTTTTGTCTGTCCTTACTTGAAAAGTGTCAAATAAGTGATGTTACAAATGTTTTTATTATGGATTTATCATATTATACTGCATTCTGTATTATTGCTGCAATGAATCAAATATTTCTTTTATTTGTGATATTTTTAGCTTCAATTTATTTGTGTCCTCCTTTTGTTGGAGGTTAAAAGTTGTCCACTTTATAATTACGAAACTGAGTTAACAATATTAGAAGCATTATACCTCATCGACCAACATTCAAACATTGCAGTTAATTATTGCATGTTTCACAAAATGCTCACACTGTTTTTTTACATTTCCTTCTATTCATCTGCATTAATGTTACAAATCTGCTTAGGAAAATACTGGCTTCAGGAGCTCTTTAAAGCAGTCGAGATCTATCGTGAGATTCATGTGGGTGATTTCACTTTTCCGTGAGTTCGCAGTTATGAATGTTTTTATCTTGGATAAAACTGGAAAGGAAAGACAAATATTTTTATGTAAATAGTACTTTACACCTCTATTTGAAGACATAAAAACAGCTGCAGAAACATCCTGTTTCTGAAAAACCTCTTTTTAGTACACATAGATGGTAACTAACGCCTGCAGTTTTATCTTCTCATCTTCGCCACTTCCACAGAAGGGATTAAAATAAAAATTTGGGACTATCACGAGTTAAATAAATTTAAATAATAACTACTATAAATAACTAATGCAAGGAGTAATTTTAAAACATTCAATGAATTAACATTAACGAATTTATCAAAAACCCTCCAAAAAAGAAATCCGTAGTAAAATTTCTTATCTGGATAAAAGTATCTATCCATTACTTTTACCGAATATTTCTAAAATGAGACAGATCTTAATTCACATAAGCCATAAAGAACATCACCCCGCCCTGCCTATGCATCCGGGTAAACTATTGAATGACCGGCCGCCGCAACAGATAGTCAGGCACTGTGGTTCCAGCATAATAGCCCCCATTACGAGCGGCTCATACAACACCCCCCGGGTTTACTGGGTTACAACCTGTCATCGGAAGTGGGCCCAAAAAGCCACACCACCACTATTATGCCATCGGGTTCACGAGAGCCTGCTTACTTATATGGCAACCTCTCATCCGCAAACACGCGGTGTCCCCCCGATGGGGTTAATTCACATAAGTAAATGCTTGTAGTGAAAAGCTTTCTTTATTAATTAAAAAGATAAGATAGATTTTGAAATCCGGTCGCAGCATCCATCGCCAATGCAGAGCCACTCGAACTACTATTGCAAGTTAGTGTGAAGATATCCATTTCTTCCTCGAAATATCCGTGTATTCGTTTAAACAGATTAAACAAACATGCAAAAAACATCACACTGGTTAAGTCTGAACTTCCATGTTTGATCCACTGTTGGAAAAATTCCATAAATAAACCAAAACATCATTAATTTTAATGACTAAACCTCGACAGAGCACAATAAAAATTGGTCTAACCTTCAGTTCGTTGATAATGAAGCTGTTTTATATTCAGAACGAGGCAAAGTTTTCCATTCCTATTACTCGCAGAGCATACAGTTGTGAAGAAGAAATATTTCCTCTCAATAGACATTTTTGTTTTTGCTTTGCCTCAAATCAACCTTCAAAATTGGAGAATTACTTAATTAGAGAAAAGTGATACTCATAATCTTAGTTGTTGTGATAATATAACTTGGAGGAAGTAGAATTTTCTATTTAGAGAGATTTAGTTGCTAGCGTTACCCACTTCATTTACTTCGAATATGTTTGCTGTTGACAGCTTTCTTTTGAATAATTAGTTTTCTTTCTTCCACAGAATTATTAAGTTTTGTTTTTACCTAGATTTTTGCAGATTAAAATTTAGTTCTTTCATCTGCGATGTGTATTTCGGTTTATATTAGAGTATAAACATCTTTTTTCCACTGTGCCTACTAATGAAATCGCAAACCTAGCTGAACATATTGGTATTTCGAAGAGCAATTTTTTAATGATTTCTCTCATCTCTCCCACTGTAGATGATCTTTAACTATAAACGTTATTCTCTTGGTGATTCCGAAAAAACGCTGTCCATCGGGATTGATGTTCTGTGAGCCATATGAGCTCTAGATATGGAGTTCTGGTGTAGTTTTAAGATCTTGATATGAAATCCGGTGAGTGTGTATATGGAAAGGGGGAGGGAGAAATTCGAATCTATATCTTCGTTCTAACCCTTTATTCATAAGAATTGCATTGAGGTAGGCTTTCATTCCCTGATGGTAATAATGAATTAAAGAATTTGTGTCTTAAAATATTAATTTATATTATTGTGGTTTACGTAATAGTTATACAAAGCGTATATACACTTTGGAACTCATTTCAGTTTTATTATTATAAAATGAGGTAGTAAAACAACACCGTCAACATAAATTCATATAATGCAAAGACGGAAATGATATTGATAAGACTATTTTGTAAAACTCTGTATTTAATGAAATCATGAAAAGTTTGAAATTTCGAATTAATTAATTACATAAAGAAAGGCTACAAAACTTTGTAATGTTAACGTCATAATTTTTAATATAAATCACATTTTTAACATTTTCCTGAGATTGGACAGATTTTTATTTCTATTACTAACCTTTTCGACCCGACTTTCACGATGATTAAAATTTAACCAATTATGAATTGATAACTAATAATTAATTATGAATTGTAAAAGGGGGATTTATTTATCCAGTAGAGAATATAGTGTAATCTCCGGGACGTATATGCCTAATAGGGCCGAAAAGGTTAAAGAAGGAATTCTATCTAAAGTTTTTACCATGAAACGTGATATTTTCTACATCATAACTAGCAATTGTAATATCTGTATTGCCATTTAACATTTATTGAAAGCGATATTTAAAATGTAATCTCGCAATTGCATTTCCTGAGAGTAAATGCAATTTATTTTGATTAAAATTGTTTTCAAGTTTCTTTTAGAAAAGAAATGAAAAGCAACATCCCGTTTTCATCCGAAGGGTGAAATGAGGTGTTGATTAAAAATATGCCTGAGTTTCATATGCCTTTTTATGTTGATTTCCATCATAAAAAAGGCATATGAGACTCCATTGAATAAAGCAAGATTTAATGTAAGATATTGCGAACGAATAAAATGGGATTAAGGAAGATCCCGGAGAATTGAACAAAACGGAACAACTTGTTTTCTTTCTGTGAGAAAAATAAATAAATGAACTGATTTTTATTGTAATTTTAAATAAAAATAAGATGAAAAAGAACAAGAGATAGAAAATTGTCAACATCAAATTGTACATATTTAACAATGATCTCTTTCAGAAAGAAAATATTTAAGAAATGCGAATTTTTTTTTCATACACGAAATCTTATATTCTATTTTTTTATTATTTTTTATTATACTCCATTCTTATTATTAAAAAATCGTATTATTTTAGAAAGAAACCTTTTAAGTATGCGAAATATATTCTACAATACATTAAGAACCGTAACATCGTCAACCTAAGGGGGCTTCGATAAGCGGATTCTTATGGGAGAGTGGATACCAATTTTTTTGTATTTCAAATAAAATGAAAACCCGTCCTTTATCTATCGTGTTCTTGATTGGATTCGTCTGAGATTTTAATGCACAGTAATAATTAATTTAAAAGAAATTTAAAATAAGAAACCTTACTTTCGTAATTTTGAAAACATTCTATGTTTCCATTCAAAAATTTTCATTGCTAAAATTTAAACAAAAACTAATAAGTAGCGAAATTTTTATTTTGTTGTGAAATTAAAATATTTCAGGAAACCGTTGCAAATAAATTAAAGTTTAAACGTTATTGTTCAGCTTTTAACAAACCATAAAAAACAAACTGTTCGATTAGCTTACCTCTTCTATGATGAATGCTGAAGCCGTCACTGATCACCAAATGGTCAAACTGAAATTGTGTAATGCTTCTCTGTTGACAACTATTGAATGTCATTACTATTTCAAACTCTTACGTGCCATATGGAAAAAAAGTGGGTAAACAAACAGATCAGAAAGTGAACAGCTGTATTGTGTAATAATTCCATTTCACCAATTTTCATAATTAAAACAACATGTCCTTCTGATGCCATTTCTCTATTAGTTTATTCTATAACGGATGCCACCACTTGCTGAATTATTGGAAGGTTTCGTCATGTATCATCTCCACCACTAACATGAATTAATCTTGGGATGATTTTATTTTGATATCCCGAGCTTCGTTCGGTGTGAAAACTGGCAGAGGAATTGATTTGATTAAGGAAACATTGCAGGCCAATAATGCTTAAGGAATTTTATCTAAAAGGTCTTTTGAAACCCCTTCATTTCATGGCATTGGATACCTTTGATTTGTTTTCTGTCCAGGATTGAAATTTCAGGAAAATTGAATTATTTATCAACATTAGGATGAACTGATCTAAGATGTCGGTAGACCTCCTTCTGTACAGTAAACCTTTTTGGACCTGAATCAAAGCAGCATTCTTCAGCCAAATATGATGTCAAAACCATACTACTGCTTAGTTGAAGTGTGTATTCAAGAACTGAGGACTCTGAGGGAATCGAATGTTTTCAATATGACTTTTCCATTTCCTGTAACGCAGCCTTTTGTGGTTCCTTAAGTTTGAAAGTGGAAGACCTTATAGTACTGGAAAGTGCTATGCATAGATCCCAAAGTTTTACCTTTGTATGGCCTGATATGGACCAAATAGGGACAAGAATTCGTTTGCGATTATCGGCTCGACTACGCAGTTTGAAATGTTCGACATCCACGGCTTAGTACACCACGTTTTGGTAACATAGCAACAGTAAATCTGTAAGCACTTTTAATCTGAAGAATTATTTTCGATTCACATGTGTAAACTTGAAAGAAGTTTCACTTAGGAACATTGACTAAATACACTCGTGTAGCAACACTTGACTCTAGTGACGATGCTAGCTTGAAATAAACGCCGATTTGTGAAACTTTTTTTCCCTTAACGATGAAGACCAATTTCTGGCCATAGTCTTCACATAAAAATTTTGGCCTGGCCTGACTATTCATTCGATATATATTGGGCCGCGGTGGCCTGGTATTAACGTCTCGACCTCGGGGCCGGAGGATTCCAGGTTCGAAACACGATTCCAACGAAGAACCACCGTGTAAGCGGCTCTGGCGCACGCTAAATCCATCGGGGTCCAACGCCCTCCTGCTGGTGTGGTGCGGAAGCTTGGAGAGGAGGTGTCAGCTCAGATGTTGTCCTCTTCATCTGACAGAAATTCAAAATCATGAGGTCCGTTCCAAAATAGCCCTTGTGTAGCTTCAAAACGGGACGTAAATATAACTTAACTCACTCAATGTATCAAACTCAAACATTTTTTTATGCTATGGCGGTTGGGCTCTGTTCAATCAAACAACAGCAAATCATCCACCAAACATTACGCTAAAGGACCAAAGAATGGTGCAGGAAATAACTTGTAGTCTTTTTATATAGACTAAGTAATCAGTTTAATTATTATAGACTAAGTAATCAGTTTAATATAATAGACTAAGTAATCAGTTTAACAACCAAAGCTCATCTGCACCTTAGTTTATGTCGTTACTTGATAATCTGAAATTTATTATAGTCACATTCATTCATTGATATTTTTGATTCAATGTCGATACCAATGTTTTTCAAGTGTACATATCCACAGCTAGTTTCTCCTTTTTAATATGATAATGTATATAAAAATGTAATAATGTATAATATGACAATGTATATAATAACGTAAAGTGTATAATAATATAATATTGTTTTATATGATAATGTATATAATAATGTAAAGCGTATTATAATGTAATAATGTATAATATGATAATTGTATAATAATCTATAATATGATAAAGTATATAATAATGGAATAATGTATAATATGATAATGTATATAACATGCACTATCTGTAAGTTCCGTCATACGACATGCTTCATGTGACATGCATGATGCAAAAGTCGTTCAAAACACTCACCAGAGCAGACCCTTGAACCTACAGATACCAAATTTGGCAGGTGGTAACTTCTTGGGTAGTAGGTTCTCAAAAATCAAGGGCTTTTCAAATTTCCAATTAGATTGATAGTTAAAAATTAATCGAAGTTTGAAAGCTTTTCTCAATAATTTCGGAGAATATCGTTACATAAAAAAACCCTGTTATACCACTTTAAAACATAAAATATTAGTTTTTCTGTAATAAAATTTTATTTTTTGTCAAATTTTAATACATTTTAAAAATATTTTTAAGTATATTTTACAACAATATTTCTATTGTTTTAGTCACTGCATTTTAACACCCACGCGTTGCAACATTATTAAAGAAATTTTTGCGTTCAATGGTTGCTATTTAATAAAGACTAAATTTTTAAAAATAGTCTAAAAACAGACGAATCAAGCATGAAACATTATCATGGGACGTGATTTCGAACTAGAGAATCGAATTTTTATTTTTTGTTATGTGTTGCAGCAAATAAGATGTATTACTAATCCCTCTGCTTGCAGAATTAGTGCTTTCGGCATCTTAATCGTTTTTAACATTTCGTACGAAGTCATGTATTACCATATATACATCAGTCAAACGTAAAATACGAATAGAAAAAAGGAGCTTCAAAACATACATTTAATAAAAAAATAAAAATAAAGTTGATATCATTTCGCATAAATAATTATTTATACGAATTTCTTTTTCTTGAAACGAAAATAAAAACAATTTTCGGTCCTTGCAGCAAGATCACAAGATAACTGTGGAAGACAAAATTAAGCCTTGCGAACAACTCGCGCGTGTAAGTGTGAAGATATCCGTTTATTCCGCGAAATATGTGTGTATTCGCTTGGAAAGACAGAGAAAAAAAATTATCTTAAGAGTTTTCTTCCGAATCTTTTCTCTCAGTGGAAAAATTCAGCCATTAATCCTAAAGATCATTAATTTCAATAATTAAACGTAAACAATACAGGGCGGAAACAGGTCGACCTTACCTCCTTTGACAGTTACGGTGCTTACGCTTTATATACAGCGTCATGCGTTTTTTTACAAGTATTTGCAGCGCATAATTAATTCTAAAATAGAGATTTTTTTTCTTAACGTAAAACGATAATAACTTCAGCTGATGCAAGTATCTACTACACAACGGCCCTTAAATGCTAAGAAAAACATTTTCGTTTTCGCTCTGCGCGTGTAATAAAGTTGGGAAAGCGGGAAAATTCTACTAGAATAAAAAGAGTACCGAGTGCACCCTGATTTTTTGGTAATATAACCAAGAAGGGGTCTAGAATTTTCTGGTCGGGTTGATTTCATTGTGTGGTTTAGCCGCTTCAATTACTTCTAAGTTGTTCGCTGTTATCTGTGTTCTTTAGAACATCTCTGGTGCTTTCTTCAACAGAAGTGTTTATTTAAGTTTTTCTATTTTCTTTTTTTCGGCGGTTTATTTATCTGATTAATTTTTAGCTTCGGATTGCTGGTGAAAATTTATTTCACGAATGCGTATATAATTTTCATTTGAATTCTTTTTTTAGATGAATAAACGTAAATAATGTGTGGTGGAATTTCCGTTTAGGCATAACTTTTTATCGTTCTGAATTAAACGAAGGAGGTTTCGGAACAAGTGCGAGTACGAGGAAAACATTTGTATTTGCTTAGTAAGTAAAAAAATCCCACTTCTTATAACTTTAAATGAAAGTATGATGAAAGGATTATGGAAATAAACACTTCTCCAAATCATAGAAAACTATAAACCATTTGTTTTATATTTCTGGGTGACTCTTTGGAATAATACAGTATTTTTTCAGTTAATTTTAAATGAACAGGACATTCGATGAAGAAATAAGAAATCGATATTTTCAACATCGAGGAAAACTAAAATCCATTCACACGAATGGGCAGTTCTATGGAATAGTACACTCCTGCTCAAAAAATAAGCAACAAAGGCAAAACTCGGAATCAAACAAAAACTATTTAATGGATATGTTTGAAAGTTGTACACGCGGTAGGTGTGGCATTACTAGACCACATATCAAGCAATAAAGCAAAGACAAACAAAATCACATATATTACGGCCGTCGCAACGCGATAGCCCAAATTGGTAGGCATAATGTGCAATGGGAACCACACGCTAATAACGGGTATGATACCTTCGAGCTGAAATGCATGCTTGACAACGGAGAGGCATGCTGGAAATAGTGTCGCTGATCGCTTGTTGTGGCAGTAATGCCCATTCTTGTAGTAAGGCTTGTTGGAGCTCGTGGAGAGTGCCTGGCGGCACACTGCGACCTGCAATCCGTCTTCCCAACATGTCCCACACATGCTCTATGGGGTTCAGGTCCAGTGATCTAGCAGGCCCCGCCATCTGTGGAATGGTTTCACTCTCCAGATAACTCCGCACCAATCGTGCTCTATGCGGGCGGGCATTATCGTCCATAAATATTGCGTCGGTACCCTTTGCAGCGACAAAAGGCCTGGTAGATAAAAGAGGGTGTAGAATTTCGTCGCGATATCTGACAGCTGTGACGGAACCCCAGCGAACACGTAGAAGTGGGTTCGACCGTTCGTTGCTATCCCTGCCCAGACAAGTAACCCGCCACCTCTGTAATGGTCTCTTTCGACGATGTTTGGGGCCCGATAGCGTGTCCCTGGCTCTCGCCATGTCATTGAACTTCGGGAATCGTTCTGGATGTTAAATCGAGACTCATCCGTAAAGAGTACGTGGCTCCACTGTTCTGGTGTCCAACTGCGATGTTCACGGGCCCAATGCAACTGAGCTCTGAAGTGTGCTGGGGACAAAGGCACAGAAACAACAGGTCGTAGTGCGAACAGTCCTCCTTCATGCAGTCTGCGCGACACAGTTTGGCGGGATATGGGCCTTCCTGCAGCAGCAGAGAGTTGCGACGACAGCTGTCGCGCTGTTAGTGTCCTCCGGCGTCTGGCACATTGCAACAGGTAGCGATCGTCTGCCGTTGTGGTGATTCTACGGCGTTCAGACCCACGTCTTCTACTGGCGCTTTGATTCCTTTGGCAATGGTCCACAGCCTATGGATGACACTACGATGCACATTCAGTCTCTGGTAACAGCAGATTGTCTTGCACCAGCTTGCAACATACCGGCAACCCTCCAAAGCATCGAGCAAATGGTTTCTTCTTCTCATGCTTTCCGCTTTGGCTCTATCTCGGATTCCGCTGAACTATCGCTGCTATCGAACTGAAGCATAGGTCCGGCAAGCCCTTTTAAAGGCGTTGCGGTGTGACCGCGGGATTGCGTTTTGTGCTAAATTTCGTTGCCTATTTGCATTCGGCGATGCAACCTCTACCTCATATGTAAGTTGTGTGTTCTATTTCACCGTTTTGCATGTTTACCGCGTCTTTTCGTGTTTGTTGTTAATTTTTTGAGCAGGAGTGTATTTATTATTATACTGTAATTTTTAATAAATGTGTGATGAAGATATTATAAGAAATCGATATTTCTCATTATCATGGAAAATCGAGAAATGATTAACCGGAAAACGATTTTAATCTCTTCATAGAAGACCTTGAATTAGAATTTTTGATGTGGATATTTATAAAGCTTCGTTACTGGTATTAAATTTTTCACAAAAATTTTATAATATTGGAAAACAAAGAAAATACTGTGATTCTATAAACATTATTAGTTACCGAGATTACAGAATATTTATTAAAACACTTAGAACGTTTTCTATAATTTCTTTAATAACAATATCATATCTAATATTTTGGCATTCCAAACCACCCCACGTACTGAAATTCCTACTCCGATTATTATTATTATTACATGGTTTTTGGTGATTTTTTTGTGTAGAATTATCGGTTTTTTCTATTATATTTGTATGGATTACAAATAATAAATAATATAAAGTAATTTAAAAATAAATTACTATCCAAGAATTGGTGATGCAATATTTATGATTATTAAATAAAATGTTTAGGTTTTAGTAACTACTAGTTGACTTTTATTCCTTTTTAATTTTCCCATCATTTTCTTTGAGACAAATTATTAAATAATTTTTATACCTTTACAAAACTCTTATCTTCCGATTTTTCAGTCAGAAAAAAAGATGAACAGCAAAGAAATTAAAAACACTTCTTCAAGAACACGATGAGTAAATTTAATACCGTCTATTTCAAACTTCTAGAACATTTTTTAAACTTTTCCCCAAACTTGTTTATTTACTTTTTC
>BGPR01033581.1:0-11421 GCA_013235015.1 Araneus ventricosus | reverse complement strand
GTTGTATACACTAATTCATACATGTCTAAATACAATTGTAAAATTTCCTTTGAGAATTATGCGAAACATAGATTCTTTTAGCATCAATATCAAAAGTTGATCATTACAGAAGAAAGAAAAATATATTCATTCAAAACCTAATTTAAAAAGCAAATAATAATAGTGAAATTGAAGAGCTTATTACATTAATATAAATTTGGATTTGTGTCCTTAGTTTTTCTTTCATATATAAATTCATTTGTGTACTTTTTTGATTAATTATTTAATGCATTATTTCCTTTTACCTGTCAAACCAATTAAGAATTTGACACTTAAGGGATTTTGTTACATTTTTATTGCCACCAGTGTTATTGTTTTCTTAAGAGTGCAATAACTTGTTATTTAATGATAGGTTTCTCAGGATAATACAGGATGTCCAATTCAAATGTCCCTTATTTGAACAGTCGATTAAAAAAAATCTATTGGCGATATTAGGCAAAATTTGCTGCTGAATTCATAGATTTTGGCAACATTTTTTTCTTTTCTGCGTATATATATGCAAACTGAGGCAAGCAACAAACTTTACCTATTAAATAATTGATACCATCTTTGATAGACTGATTTATCAACTAGCTAATATTGTGTGATATGTATTGTTTGGTTAATTGACACAAGAGCTCTGCTGCATCAATAAATTGTGAAATTTTTCAACAAGAAGAGGACTTCAAATAGCAAAAATTGTTGGAATGAATTTGATTCTATTCAGAAACACCTACTAAGTATAAATTATTTTAAAATTAGTCAATATTATGATTTTTAATGCTGTTTCAAGTTTTTTGCATATCTTGTATAATCATTTAAGCCGCACGTTTAAATAAACCCTCTTTCCTAGGTTACATCTCAGGGTAATTGTAGTTAGTTTTAGGCACAGCACAAAAGTCAAACATTTATTTCTAAGTACATCTGGTAATGTGTGACAGGCAATATTTCAGTTCCATATGAAATCAGATCCGTACAAAGTATTAGGCAGTGATAAGTAAATAGACATAAACTAGTTTTCTTGTCATTTGGGAGTAATTATTTAACAGGGTACTAGAGGCAAGGTAAATTTTTTTTAAAAAAGTAAAAATAATTATAATAATGTATGTACCATCAATATTTAAAATCACATTTAAAGACTATTGTCATTAAAATCAATTTTTTAAATGCCAATACTTATGTCAGGGAGAGGTGGACACCTTTCAACAGTTAGCATTTCTCTCCACTGGAAATGCTATTTGATCAGCTGATAGGTGGCTAATCAAGTTTCAAAAGAGAACATCTTCTGGCAAAAGGCTTCATTCCATTTCGCAAACCATGTGCTTTGCTATGAAATGAGATATGTGTTGTGACCTAAGTAAAAATTGAAATTTCTTTTCATCACTGAATTTTTCTTGCTCCATATTCAATGAGATAAGTTGGATTTATTCGCCAAATTAATTAAGATATTCTGCATATAACAATACTATTGAAAACTAGAAATTCCTTTTCTAAAGAGAGTTATAACACTTTAAACTTAATGGCACCTTACAACACTGTTAAAATGTATCCCTCATGTTAAGGAAGTATTAATTTAATTAAGTAACTTTGAGATTTAGAGCAAGATGATTTAAGAAGAAAAAGATTTCTAAGGCTATGCAAGCATTTCAAGATGGCATGTTTCTTAGAACAGCTGGAGACATTATATGGAATGACCTATTCTACATTAATTTATAGATTAAAATAAAGTAAAACATTTGGTCTTGATGATAACATAACATTGGATACTTTATCCAACTGCTTTAGCTCCAAGTTTACTTGCCAACAAGTTTTCACCACAGATCAAGAAAGAATGGTTTGTGATTATATTATTAAAAGTTCAAATATGTACTAAGGTCCGACTTACAAACAAGTACGACAGCTTGCATATGATAATCCAAAATGTGTGGGCTCAAGCATTCCAAGTTGTTGGAATGAAAATAATGTAGGAATTCACTGAGGTAAGGATTTTATGAATTGTCGGAATAATGGAGCCATTAAAGTCAAAACTGAAAGTGGCACAAAATTACTGGAACAAACAATGAAAATAAGAAAATTAAGTTAACCTAAAACCAGATAAATTTTCATACATGCCAACCATTACAGATTCTCCATAGTTACAACGGATTTTCTCAAAAATTTCCGCAAACTATGGATAAGATTTAAATTATTACGGAAGCGAGTTTTATCCCCCTCGCATACAGCCGTTTTACTTGTATTCCTTGATGACATCACGATCCACATTTTTTTTCTACATTTCATGTTTTTGAAAAATGTCATATAATTATTTCATGTTCTTTTAATAATAGTGATTTACACATTTATTGTATTATTTATTCAGATAAGATATTTTTATAAAAATAGAAATTTTGGATTATTTAAAATATGATGAAATATACGATCATAAATTCAAAATTTTAACATATCTGTTTACGTATATGTGCGCCTGGTAGACCTTCTGCTATGGACAGCCATCTTTCCATTGTTGGCATTTATGAATTTTGTTCGATCACTGTATTTTTTGGTACATTTGTTATATTTCAATAAAATGGCTGAACTCGGGTACTTCTACAACTTAAGTTTTGTAATATTGAATTTCATTAACTTATGCCTTCAACATTAATATCTTTCAAATACCAAAATCCATCTCCCACTCTGACTATAGCAGTGGTGCCAAACCTGTGACTGCAGGTCAAACATCAAGTTCCAAAGGCTTTTTAAATTACTTAATGCGTTGATTTTTTCAAACATTTTTTAAGACGTGAAAGAGAGAACAGACAATCGAAAGCATTAAAAAATTAACCAGTGTTTTAAAAACTTTTTTGATTCCAAATAATAACATTACAGCTGCTACTTTTCTATCAACCTGTTGCATTCCTCACCATGGGAAACCTCTTAGAAGAATTTGTAAAACAAGCATTTTTAGAATGTAGTGATACTTTGCAGATTTTAAAGAAAAATATTCAATTGTAAAGCATATAAATGAGTTATCAATATGTCACAATACAATCTTGGTAAATACATAATGATTTAAAGTGTGTAGAAATATATTTAATTGCTTTAGATGAGACTGATTATGTAAATGGTTATGCACAACTAGCAGATTTTTCTTGCAATAAATTAGCAATTAATTCTTAATTAAATTATTAATTCTTGATATAAATTAGTCAATGTAATGAAAGAAGAGTCAAAGAAATTAATAACATTCAAAAGGGAGGTGTACTAGTCTTGATATTTTAATGAATTTAATAATGCATTTAAAGAAATGGATATTGACCTACAGAAAATTGTCTCTGTAAAAACAAATGATGCACCCAATATGGTCGCAAAAAAGCAATGATTCTATTCAGCAGCTTAAGAAATTGAATTTCATTGTATAACTACACCATCAAGTTCTATTTGTGAAGCAAGGTTTAAAAATATTTTCCAATGCAATGCCAGTTGTAATAAAAGCCATCAACTTTATAAATGCAAGGTCTTCAGAAACGACAATTTTCACAATTATTAACGGAAATAGAGTACCAATATTCTGAGATGTTGACATACAACAAGATTCAATGGTTCAGTTGCGGTTAATCGGTTTGCCAATTTATTACAAGAAATAAAGCTCTTTTTGAAGGAAAAACAATAATTACGATGAATTTTCAAATATAGATTGGTTAAATGATTTAATATTCTTATGCAACATCATTCAGCACTTCAATGAACAAATTGTATTAATTTTAATTATTGTATTACAAAAACATTTTCGAAACAATTTTTGAATATATGCTCGACATTCAAAAAAATGCAATTAACCCTTTAACGTTCATTGATTTCGCAGTGAAACCACACATTGAGCAATTTTTTACTGTGCATAGTCGAAACGAAGCATAATTTTCCTTCATAACTTTGAGAGCCCGATATATAGGCCAACTTCAATATCATTAGTATTCACAAAGATATTGGCATTGCAAAAGCTAAATTGATAAGAGAAACAAAATGATGATGAAAAAAATGATTTTACATATTGAAAAGGTTCATTATATTTTGAGAAATGGATTATATACTTTGACTTATCTGCTCACTAGTAAAGCTTATTTTATTCATTGTCATATATTACTCAGCTAGAAGAGATAGATAAAATAAGAAATATTTTTACCTTTTTTCAAGAATGTTGAGAATCTCCAAGAGAATTGGGTAATGCATAATATGTATGTTAATTGATTTGTCATTTTAGGGTAGGTGCAGAAAGTTATTTAGCAAGATACTTTCGAAGCAACAAAGTACAGAAAAATTAAATTATGTTGAATTATGTGACATCCATATTTAAAAAGAATTTTTAAAATTCCAGTAGTTTTAAGTACAATAGAATCAGAGTTATCAGATATATTGGTTCTGAATTCAAGATCAAATCTAAGCATGCATTCAGTAATTTGTTACATTAGGTGGGTTTTGCCGTTTGTAAGAGTGGTAGTAAATGCTATTAATCTTTTCTGTTTTGATAAGTCAGCATAATTTATTTTACAAAAACATTGAAAAACAAGAGAAAAGAAAATCACAAACTTCACTTTTTCTGAGATAACCCAATGTAACAACTAGTAAACATTGTGGCAGCAAGTTGTTTTATCAGACGTCATACTTAAAAAAAAGAGTGTTTACTTTTTGTGGATTCATTTTAATGCTGTTTTACTTTATATATATATATAAGTGATATAGGTAACACAGGTTTGCAAAATTTTGCATAAAACTTTTATTAGAATCAATAACTCATTTTATTTATTCAAGATAGGAATTTCTCTTTGATTATCTACTGAAATTTCGTAAAATTTAGGTTTGCCATGCAAAGGAGTTTAACATGCTTAAAACTCACTTTCACTTAAAACTTTGTAATGTATAAGATTAAATAAAATCTAATCACACCAAATAAAGAGATCAAACTAGAATAAATTGGATATTGGTTTGTTTTATTTCATACAACAATTTCTTTAACATAAACACATTACCTTCAATATTGCAGCAGCTGATACATTTCAAGACAAAATTATTAAAAACTAACATTTATGTTCAGTCATAATATTCACAGTTCTTATGTGATTGAGGATAGGCACTTTATAAGATTATGTTATGAATCCTTAGAGTAAATTGTTAGTATGTAAAAGTACTCATAAGAAATACTGCCAAACTTGTTTTTTAGGATTTAGATGAACTAATTTAATTATGTGCACAATATGATTTTTAATGCTGTTTTAAGAAACAGGAAATCATCATTAACTACCAAAAATCTCGACAGATCTGTAATTCACTTCCTAAATATCATTATTTTCAGCGCATGAATTAACTAAGCAATAATCTCTTTCCCGGCACGGTGCTTTCCTATCACTTCACTAGCGTCTAGAGGGCTCTGCTCGATCCCAAACCCTTTCCCAAGCGATTCCGAGTGTATCCCTCCTTATTAAACTTCCCCACCTACGAAAACCACTACTTGAGATGGATTCGCCCATCCCATAGGGAAAGACTTTGGGATACAGACGCTAGTACTGGGACGTGACCCAGGGGTAGAGACTGGGGTCGCTAGTTGAATGATACAGTCCTCGATGGAGAACATAATGGGATTTTTTCAATTGTTACCACGTTAGTAGGGGTTTATAATATTTTTGTTTTTAATGTAATTTTGCTCAATATATTCAAGCAATTTATTTAATTATAAAATAATGTGGAGCACCGTAGTGAGGAAATTAAATTTGCCATGGATATTTATATTCCTTTTACTAGCTACTTGATAAACTTTTTGGATTGTAATTCTTCACAATTCTTTTTTACAAAAATGGTATCCCTTTCAAGAGAGACAAATTAACCTGTTGCATCCTAAACTGGTAACCTTCAGAAATGATTAAGAATAAAAAGGGGATATTTAGAACATCCCCTTTCGAATTCAGTTGTGTCCTGTTCAATCCACACTGAACAAGGGAAAATAGGCTCCTTTACAAAGCAAGACTCCTATTTCTATAGTAAAATCTGTCTGACATATGTTCCATGTAATTTTACCACTACATAAATGATTCCGAAACAGACTGTAAAGGCAAGATGTAGCGTTTCGGTCATTTTTAACACTAACAGTAGTGACATTCGGTGATTGATTTGATGGTACAATGACAATGCAACAGGTTAACGGATTGCTTTTCACGTAGAGAGACTTATGTTTCTGTATGAAAAACACACGCTTCTTTCTTTGACTAGGGGAGAAATATAAACAATTTTAAGGGAATTTATTTTTGAGAAAAGCGCAAATGTTTGTAAGAAATAAAATAGAATTGCGAACGTCTATATATTTCCTTTGTATGAAAAAAAGATAAACTAGAAAATTTAGAGTACTGTAAGTGATTTATATACAAGAGTATAACATAGATGGAATATAGTATATGGATTTAACTAAGAAAACTGATACACCATTCATTATATCTCACGATAGTTGATTCGAGATTAAAGTCTTTGCGATTAATTGAATTTCAACTAGTCTTTTTAATACCTAATTTATAAGAAAATATTTTTTTAAATAAAAATAATATAAAATAAAGTAACTTATCAGCAATGAAAGCAGCAAACTCAGAAAGTAGTAAGTTAGATTCAGTGGGTTTTATCATATTTTAAAATTTTTTGAGGTAAAATATTTCAGTCGAAGCTCTTTTATTTTTTTCTAAATTTTTATTTCGCCGGTACAAATTCAGTAAAGTTGTTGATTTTTTAATGAATTTTAATTTTTGAGATTGGCTATAATTTAATGAATTCACTGAACAATGTTTCCGACAATTTCTAACTTTTCAAATCCTAAATCAGTTTGGAAAGCTTTTAGAGTGAATGTGTTTTAATTATTGGTCCCTCAAATGTCACGTAGAAAAACATCAATCCTTACCTTTTTCTAAAAAAATGAAGCTATATCACTGATATATGCTTTTTTGCTATGACTCCTTATCGCTTAGAAATAAAAGTTAATGTCTTTTATTTCACATGTTATTGACCAAAGCATTTACAGCATTGTTTTAAGAAAAAACAAATTTAATAAAAACAATTGTTAAAAGTACACTTTTCTTTAGTTGTATATAAGGGAAAAAGCATTTTTTTAACTATGCCTTACTGATTGATCTTTTTTTAATTCATTATTATAAATATTATGTAATCTTGAAATAATTTTTAACACAAATTTTCAATTATGAAACGCCTCTTGTAAGGAATTTAAATTCAGTTTAGTTAATCGATTAATTCATTATCAAGTTATAAAAATATAATAACTGTTGCATTGCCATCGAGAAGAAAAATTACAAGAAATTTTAAAAATCAAGTACATTACTAATAAAATTTACCACAGCTTGCGAGTGTTTTGTTTTTGTTTGTTTATATTTAAAATCTTGAATCCTTCAATCAAGCCCAGTGAATAAAAAAAAATACATATTCATGAGTAAATCATTTTAATTATATTTTCTGGAGTAAAAGTTAACCCGTTTTAAACGAGTCATTGTTTATCTATTAACGTTCAAAATGATAATTGTCTTCATTATAATTCGAAAAATTTTACTTTAATGAATGAATTTCTCAGAAATTTAAATTTTTAAACAGTATTCTTAAGCTTTAATATTTTTTACATTCAAATAAATACAGATTTAAGTTAATAAAAAAATATAACAGGTTAAAATTATTTCAGAATCTTATTTTGAAAGTTCAACGTGCAATTCTTTCTGAAAACATTTGAAGCTTCCCCCTGGCGAAATCAATTTATCACTGTCAGCTATGAATAGCAGACGTTTCCCCTCCCCGAGGGCACCCTTGTGAAAAATTCGCTTTACTACCCAAACCCCTTGCCCGCCCGAAAATCCGCCTGGCTCGTATAGAACCTATCGGGCCGGTTGGGGCGAGCATCGTAGTGGTAGTGTTAAAATTGATTAAAATTTCCCATTTCAGTGATCATTATTTATAATTTATCTGAATGTTTTTTTTTCATGAGTTTTTCGTCATCTTCCGTTATGATGCCCAAATATTAATAATGTAAAGTTGTAAACAAGAAAAAGATATGTCAATCGTAGAAGTGATAGATCTTCCAATATGATTTTAAAAATATTATACTCATAATCACATATAATCAACTCAGAATAATTTAAGAGATTTGTTGAAGTTTAAAATAATCAAAACTGACATTAATTGTTAAAATGAAAATCACTATTATTTAAAACGATATTATTTTATACATTAGTAAATACATAATGAAATATTACGTATTATATCATAAAACGCAATAAAGGTTTTCAGTGAAGATTTTTTAAATTTAATCTAGTGCTCCAATATAATTAATTCATGATGACAACATTTACCAATGGTTACCATATGCAGAAATGCTTATTCTTTATGAAACTGTTAAAAATCAAATAATCAAATAAATTCGCAATGAATAAGTTAATTCCTACCATCTTCTTAGTATATATAAAATATATATTTAATGATTTTTGCCTTTCTACTACATTTCCTTGGTCGACTCACAGTAACTCATATGCTTATTCCCGGCGGTGGTAAGCCTTTATCTTTCCTTTTTTTTCTCTTTTATATTATTTTGTGAATATTTCTGTTTTTATTTTTAATTTTGGTCTTTTGTATTTGGATTTTTAGCTTTCGATTTTTTAAATCATCTTCATTGTTCATGTCTTTTATTCCAGAATTTTTCCCCCTTTAATTGTTCGCACTTTTTGAGGGGATAACGACAAATTTTTACGTTTTTCCGTATGTCGTTAGCAGAAAAAAGCACTTATTAATATCATAGGAGGGCTTCTCTTCCTGACGAGCGGATTGCCTTATTTTTTTCAAATTAGTAAATTTTTGTCTTCCTTTTTTTGTCCTTTGTTTCTTTTATGTTTTTGATATTTTGTCTTTTGTTTCCTGTATGTTTTGATATATATCTAAAGCAGAAACAAAAAACCTATTTCAAGGACTAATCATCATTTCAACAGTAAATTATTTGAGCTTCGTTTCTAAGTTTCTTGGTTCCGGAGGAAATGAGGGAAATGAAACGAATGCAAAAACATAAAAGTTTCGACTGAGATCGATGGAGACAGATGAATTTTTAAGAAAGAAGTTATGAAAGAAATTGTTCCTATGTAACGATTAGTATATAAATATTAAACTAATTCTCGATTTTGTTTCAAAACCGTAATTTCAAGGTAATTTTATTTCAAAAGTATATGTATGGTATTACTTTAAATTTGCCTTACCGTCTCTTACGATATCTTCCTGTATTATAATGACTGTCTGGTAAGAAGTTTTCAATATTTTTGTTTTATTTCCTTTGAAAGCACTATCTTTTAAGATTTCGAAACTGTTTCATTCTTCTACTTCGCCATATTAATTGATTCAGAAGCTGTTTTAATTTTCTTTATTTCTTTTATTCATGTAAATTCAACTTTTCAAGTAATTTTCTGATACATAGATCTTTCTTGTGTACAATAAAATACAATTTATCAGTTCCCTAAAATGATCAAATACCATTGACATATTGGGCGACAAATTGTTTTTTAAAGTTCAAAAAATATCAATTTGTGCAAGAACTCTCATCATTTAGCTTCTCTTAGGTTGCAACCGAAATTCACCTTACTACAATACCGATATATTTCTGAATCTTAAAAGGTATTTAACTGGAATTTTTATATAAGTTATCCTACGTAGTTGTGAAAGAAGGCTTTGAAGTTATGAATGAAAAATTACGCTACGTCTAGCACATGCGCAGTAAAAAAGTATTTACTACACAAACTCATATTTCTTCTAATATTCGCAGTATTTATTTCAAAGTTCAATACAATCCTCTTCAAACATATTGTCGAGTATTCTGTAAGTTCCGTAAAATTTGGTTGAAAACTCCGTATGCTATAAGCAAAAAACATCCGGCAAAATTTGGGATTTTTTAAGAAAACTAGCTGTATGACCCGGCGTTGCACGGGCTAAATCGAATAATACCTGAGGTCACATGACACATACCTAATGTGTGTTATAATATTGTTGAAGTGTGTTGTATTAGTGTTTTCACCTCCTGCTTCAGCTGGGCGTAGATGAGAGGTCCTGTGATAAATTTGGCCATGAATTCTGAAGCAATACGCTCCTTTCCCTGTAGCCGGTACAATCTGTGCACCCATTGAAGCACTGGTACGACCTTATGTTATTTTTGAAATGTACTGGTAATTCAGCGGAGCCATCCATCAATCCTTTCATTTCCACTGGATACACTGAAGCCTGCTCAATTATATTTCCATTATGACAACAATGAGTGTAAATTCCTCTGGTATTCTTTTCATCCTGGAAATACGACCCTCCGCATTTCAGACAGAGATTGACCATTTCTCCACAGTTGTGTTCTTCAGTTCAAAACAGTTCTAGCTGTATAAAAAGTTTGTATCTGATGTTGATTTTGTTCTTCAATAACATTTAGACAGCGTTCTCTTGCATGTTGTAGCATGGCTGACAATAGGCTATTTCTTTGTTCATCTGTTTCTTCGGCTCTTCTCTGGTGGCTACGTTGTCCCATTACTGCCAATCGGATATTTCTTTGTTCGTTTGTTCCTTCGGCTCTTCTCTCCTGGCCACATTGTGCCATTATTACCAATTGGCTATTTCTTTGTTCTTCTGTTTCTTCCGCTCTTCTGTCCTGGCCACGTTGTGCCATAGTTGACAATCGGCGGGTTCTTTCTTCGTCAGTTTCAGCAATTCTCCTTTCACGTTTTCTAATTGCCTGCTGTCTACGGGCAGCATTCCATGTAACTCCTCTTTTTCTTTTAGGCATCGGAAAAAGCGAGAATTGAACAAGGCAAAAATAGTAACTTCCAAATATCAGCTTAAAATAGCAGCTACAAGAAATATTTAAACTTGATCAAATCAATGAATAATGATTAAAATCACTAACATAACTAATCTATATTTTTTGGCACATAACTTTACAGAAACAAAACACCCCTTTTAATTTCGTTAAAATGATTTTGTTGGACGGGATTAAAAAAAGAATTTATACGCTTTCAACAATACATTTTTTTTTTATTTCTGTCAGAGTCACTTTTTTATTGTTGTTGTAACAATGTTCTTAAAAGTAAACGACTTCAACAATAAAATAAATTTTGAATTGCGCTGTAACAATGAAAAGTATTGTTATAAAGTATCCCAAACAATGAAAAGCATTGTTGTCAGTTAGTTTTTAATTAATATCTTTTTCACTAATTAAAATTTCGAAATTTAAATGGCCGAAATGGCTTCCCTGGATTATTCCCCATCTTTTGGTACCTTCCGCGCGCTTCTCCGCTCGGCGGTTCGTGAGAAGATAGAGGGACATACATACATACATACATACGTTTGTTTACCTTCGAATTTTAATAGAGTAGATAT
>BGPR01033579.1:0-16905 GCA_013235015.1 Araneus ventricosus | reverse complement strand
AGCTTAAATCGAAAAATGGCAGAGGAGTCTGGTGACAGATTCTCCTCTTGAGACGCATGATGATCCGTGCCCTCAAACGCATCAGAAGAGCGGCCGATGGGTTTGATTTAATGTGGAGAAGCGTTACCTGAAAGTTAGGTATGATTGGTTATTTGATGCTTCTAAAAAACTAAAAGGATTTATATTTTCGAAAAAGTGAATATTTTTATGTCTTGGGAGGTTCACAGTTGATAAATAAAGAGTTTTTTGAACAATTTTCTTATGACGCAGTGGTGCCATTTTCACAATTGAAGAACAACGGTAATGAATTTAATAGCGTTTTTTTCAACATGCAATAAATTTTTGACAAAATGAAGATTCAATTGCGACTGAGGTTTTTTTTCAACTCGTCCGTTTTTATTGTTCGTTTTCTATAAATTTGTTTGTTATGCAAGGTTACAACACGTTGCTCGATTTTCTTCTAATTTCGTATGAATGTATGAGTTATATCTAAGTAATTGTCTTTTCAATTCCGTTTCGGATGCTGGCTTTAGTAAAGTTGGAGAATTTAATTGTAGTTTATTAATACTTATATAAAGACCCTCTAATTGTATCTTTGTGAATATATACCTGATAAAAGATGTACTGATAAAAGAAAATTGTATTCGAAAAAAAATTGCGATACCTTTTAAAGACTGTAATCAAAGCAGATTATGATTTTTTACTTGATGTCTACTGTTCACATCTAGCTAGTTATAATAACAATTCAAACTTTTATTAATATTTAGAAATTGAAAATCTGTCCCTTTAAATTCAATCTGTTAATTGTCAAGTCCATCACTAGTTTTAATAATTTCTTGATCATTACAGATGTAACACATCTAATGATGCACATATTATTTATATATATTTCAAACTGGAATGCTCCTAGCCAGTTACTACGCCTGTTTATTTTCATTACACTCTTAATTCACAAGTTAGTAAATACACTTCAGATGCATCTTAAAATTTTCAAGAAATTAAATATATATTTTAATTTCTCTAAAATAATGAAAATTGTGTATCTTTCCAATACAAAAATGAAAACGAATTTAATTGTTGCAATTCTTATTTGAATATTGCTATAGTCGCCTTGTGATATAACTTACTGACTATGACTTGGCAGCAGAAGCAGCGCCCTTCTGAACTAGAACTGTAAGACAGAGAGAAGTATGCGTTTGGTAATAAAAATATCCTATTCGTTTTATTTATTTTAAATTAGTGTAAAGTTGTCGGGTGATTCTAAATACAAATAAATAATTGTTACACTAAATGGGTAGTTTTGAGAAACATAACCGACCCCCACAATATTCAATTTTCAAATGCAAATGTAATTAAAATTATTGTTAATTTAATTTGAAAAAGAACCGTCCCTATACAAATGTGATTAGGTAGATCAGATAGGTAGTTTCCTGATGGTTACATAGCATTCTAGTTAAATGGAATAACGCAGAAGTTCCACTTATAATTAATTATAAGAAAGAGGAAAAATTCAACTTCCATAATTATTTCGATTATTGAGATCCTAGGCCACCACGTGAAATTCTCGAAATAAATAAAAAAGTAATAAAAGAAAACATCAATAGAAAACATTAAAAACACGTTATAAAGAAAACACAAAACATAAAAGAGAACAAAACGCTCAACGCTCCAGGGACGCGTCGCAAGGAAATCCCAAGAGCGTAAACGCAGAATTGTAAAAGCAACATATACAACATAAACATTCATAAAACAAAATGTCCAGAAAAAAATCTGCGGTAAGAAAAAGCCGAGAGTTCTTATAGAGAGAAAATAAACAAAAGGGGAATATATATATAAAAGGGGAAGATAAAATAATATAGAAATATATAACACAAACGCAACGAATGTGCAATAATGCTGCAATTCAAGAAGATTTGTGGAAAATATATCAATGTCATGAAAATCAATAAATCTTGAAATAAAATAAAGAGACTGTAGTTAATCGGTAAAAACATATAGATGCTCATCAGGGTAAGTAAAATCTATACGAACCGCTAAAAAATTAGTGAAATCATAATGTTTTCTGCGAACAGTGCTGGCATAAAGCTAAAAACACTGTCCTTTACCCCGAATATTATGATAAACCAAGAATTTGAATGAAATACCAAATATTAGAAATAATTTTACGAACCTAAAACTGAGAGATGCAGCCAACGGGAGACGTGACATCCGGACCCTACATGACGCGTTAGGTTCATTCCTTTGACACGTCTCCCGTTGGCTGCATCTCTCAGTTTTAGGTTTCAATTAGGTTTCACGGATGGTTTGCGCAACGAAATCAGATTTATCATGACGAGCAAGTCCAGATATCCACTTTAATTGCTAAAATTCCAAATTTTGGATCGATTTCCTCAAGTACTTTTGGTTTTAATTCATATAAAATTTTCCATTTATTGTCTTAAAAGTAACAGTTTTCATATGCTGTGTTCACATATCTCTATGTTCTTATTGGTATTTATTAGTTTTCTTAAATTATTTGGTTTTAAATTAGTTTTAGCACAGTTAAAAATTGAAGTTTTTGGAAGGAATTATTAAATTGTTTGTTTTTTTTCTTTTTGAACATGATGTTCTGTCATTTAATATACATTGGTTTTAATTAATATATATATATAAATGCGTGATTTGTATATGAAAGACTATAACTTTTTTAGAATTAATTTATTCTGTACTTTAAGAACCTTTTAAAAAATATTATATTTCATCGCTTAAACTCGCTTGAGGCATATCTGGAATCTTAATAAAAATATTTATTTTCCTTTTTTGATTTAAAGTTCAAATTTTTATTCTAAAGTAAATTAAGTTAAGTAAAAATTTTCTGAGTTTTAAAATATGTTACAATTTTTGTATATTTATGAAACATCGTTTTCACTATTATTTCACTTTCCGACGAAACGTGATTAATCAGACAATTTAGAATGCTAATCATATTGACTTAAATCTTTCTAGCAAAAATATGCCTAAGGAAAATTATGAAATCGTAAAGACGTCAGGGAAATGCAAAAAATATAAAGGGATTGGCAAATGTATGTTTAATACTGTCAGCCCGATTCTTAGCGTATAAGTATTTAGAACTGAATACCCTCCAAAATACCTACCAAAAATGAGTACCAAAATTAATATTGACTTTATTTAGAGTTGAAATGCCTGGACAATTTATTATCAAAAATATAAATCGTTTCCAAGAATTGTTTGTTGATTGAAGGAAACTAACATCTATAAAATTAAAGAAACGGAAGAAACAAATAAAAGCAACAAAATAACAAAACGAGAAACAGTTCGGACAAAACAGAGGTAAAAGAATCAATAATGCTAAAGAATAAATGCAGATATTTGCTTTTCAAAGACCAGCTTGTGTTTTTCTTAAACTAAAAAAAGCTAAATTTGCGGGTTTTATTGTTTTGAAAAACTATACAAACAGAATGAGGTTTTTCTCTTTTTTGCGCAAAGCTGCAGCTGCTAAACAAAAGAGTCCATTAGCAACATTATTATCACATTTATTTTTATTTTGGTTTTCGTTTACCAAATAGTTAACAAAGAATGGTATTACTTATTCATGGCATTAAGAACCAAATCAGTCTTTTCTATTAAATGCGATGTCAGATTTGGATTGAACAAAATACACCGAAGATAAATAGACAGAGTTTCTTATTGTTGAATTAATGATGTTTCTGATTGGCCTTGCATAACGCTAATATTTTATTCATGTTGTAGGTTTTTACCATTCTTGCTTCTTTTACTGCAAAAGATGCTGATACATTTATACCTAGGCTTCTAAACTGTAGTTCTTTTAAGTGACAGAAATTTGCTGTTACTTTAAGAAAATTGTTAAGTTTGCATGTGTTATGTGAATTCTAATATGCAAAAACTATTTTGGAGTATTGTATTTGCAATCGGATAATTTATGGGCAACAAATCGATAGTACACAACTGATTTTAGATTAAGGACTTACTTTCTGTCTCATATGAATAGACTTAAAATAATAAAACCGTATGGTTCTATTACTTTATATTTATTAAGAGATTAATTATCTGATTAAACTGAATCAATTATATATACAGTGAAACCTCTCTGAGCGGCCACCCCTCTGTTCCGAGAAAAACTGGCCGCTCAGAGGGGGTGGCCGCTCTGAAGGGTTTTCGTTACAATTACAAGATAATTGCTATAATACATAATATAAACAAGTCTGACACATATTTCTTATTTAAAATGAAGTTTGAGGCTTATCTAAAGAGAAAATAGTACTTTATTTAATAATTTTTTACATTTTTTGAAAAAAGGATACAATTTGTGATTGTTTTAAGTTTTTACCCTTCTCGGAAAGAAAAAAACCTTTTTTTAAAAGTTCGTTTTTCAGTTTAAAAAGTAAATCTCTAACCGATGCGTTTGTTAAATGGGATGGGCGAACCCACCCGGTGGCCGTTCAGAGGGGTTATTTTAACATTAGGTCTATGGACCGAAAAATCCGTGCCACGAAAAATTGGCCGTTAAGAGGGGTGGCCGTTCGAAGAGGTTTCACTGTATTAGCAAATACCTCTTTATAGTATGCATCTCCCTATTGAGAAGTATAAAAAATATATATTACGGTTAACGCAAAAAATACAGTTTGTATAATAACCGACTATTATTAATATTAACCGGATTGTTTTAACCGGTTAGTATGAAAAATAGGCGTTTAATTTCGAATTAACCATAACATATATGCTGCAAATCAAGAATATCACATGTATAAAAATTATGCAAATCAATATGTAAAAATTGAACCCATATAAAAAGACATATATAAATTGTATAAATATCGATATAAACACTGGAACTCGATAGAAATATTTTAAGCTATGATATTATTTTGATTTATTACTGACATTTCTATACATATTGTCGATAAATCTCACATAACTATACTATTACTAATATAATAGCCCAGATCCTCCGGTAACGCTCTGACGTCACCAACAATAAAACTCGCGCCAAAACGCTACGAGACGTTAAACAGCAATATTTCATTGTTAGAGAAACTAAATTTCACTAATTTTAAATTTAAAAGAGTAATTGTCATTCTAATTTCAAATTTAATAGCTCTAAAATAGTGAAATAAAATTTTCCATCGATTGATATAAAATTTATCTCGCTATGATCAATAGTTCCCGAGAAATTTTAGATTATATTAATCCTATGTTTAAAATTAATTTCCGTTTTTTTAATAAAAAGTAGTAAATTACGCCAGTGGTATATCATGCGCATGATATAGTTTGGACGCCAAATTGTATCTGATTGCAATCGTGGCGATGTTGTTTTCTTGCCAAGAATTAAATTAGCCACCAGTGATGTGAATCTATCATTTGTTCTCAACCGCTGCCAGTTCCCGTTAATTCCAGCTTACACGATGACTATTAACAAATCGCAGGGGCAAACTTTCGATCATGTTGGAATTTACCCCGATGAGCCTGTCTTTTCACATGGACAGATCTATGTTGCACTTTCAAGGTCTAGGATTCCCAATCACGTTAAAATTTTTGCAAAGACATTTGAAGTACAAGGAAAATTATTAAACGACGAAAAATACTTAACACGGAATGTTGTTTGCCAAGAGGTTTTTTTGAAGAAAGAATTATTTAAATAATATGTAAATAAAAAAATATTTCCTGTCATAAAACATATGTTTATTTTATTTGTTTTCAATTAATGTTAAACATTTCTCTCGCATGTATATCTATTTTAACACGTCAAATTTGAAGGGAAATCTCTTGAATGAAGAGACAATTTGCACCCGTCAAACCATGACGAGTGATTTTCTAGTTTCATAAATAAAAATAAACCAATTACAGTTCCTCTTTGAATTATCTTACCCATAAAAACTACACACAAATGATGAACTTAAAACTTCATTAATCTTTACTATTTCTTTGTCAAATATATGGTGAGGGACGAAATATTTTCTTCGTAATTCAATCTCATTTAGATTGTAATTGAAATGAGGGCACAGGAAGGCACGAAGTCAACTTTCATGATTATACCAGTGATTATAAATAACCAGTTTCTAATAAAATATTTAAAAATATTATGTTTCAACACTTTCGTTAGTTTCTGATTGAAAAATTAACTGTGATGTACTTTTAATAAACTGCGACATTTATACTAAATTGAAAGCGTCCTGAAACCATTCTTGGAAATGCTACGGATTAACTCCATAAAATGTTTAGTATATTTTTTTACTGCACTTAATCTTACATACCTATGAAAAGAAAGCTGACGTTTTAGTTTGAAGTAACAGTTTTCGCTATTATACAATCTTCCAAGAATTTTCTTCATTACAAAATTTTATCCAGTCCTCTTCTCTTACATAAAGAATATTAAAATTGCCTTCCTAGTCAAGATTTTCGAGATGAAATACTCACTTTACAAGATGGAATTCATATTGAAACTGTAACTGTCATACAGAACTTTAAATTTAAGTATTATTTTGATTTCTACAGGACGTATATAGTTGCCACTTTGTAACATTGAATGAAGAAGAAAAATTGTAACAAGGATTAGAACCCGGATTTATCTGATTTTTTTGTTTTTGTTTTTAGATATTTTATTGTTAGAAATTAAGTTCAAAAATTATTTTTCATAATCACTGCTACGTCATGGTTTCATTAGAAGGTAAAGTAAACTATATTCTTTTGTTGGATGGCCCAAAATCTATACCAGCGGTCCAGAAAATATCACGAATCCAGTAAAAGAAAGAAGCATCGAATAGTAATTCATAACTAATTGAATGAAACAAAATTTCAAAAACATTTTCTATCAATAAATACTATGGTCTGATACCACTGATGGATCATACTACCCTTTGATGGGGACATGTAAAAAAATTGATGAAAACAATAAAAATACACGTTTTTCTTTGTAATGTCTTTAACATGCTTTCTTTCACATGTAACAAAGACACAATTATTTTTAATTTGACAGTAACTTTAATGACATCCGTTTGGAGGATGTCAATTGATGATGTCTGTTTTTTGATGAATGCCTTACGAATGAATCTTGAGCAGAGTGGGAATTTAAACGAAATTGAAAGTTAATAGGATTTTGAAAAACAGAACATTCAATTCTCGTCTTGGAACCGGCGACAGTCAGTAGTGTATGTAATGCAAAATGGAAATTGCGAAATTCCTTCGTTGTGGATAATTCATTATAACGCCCAGAAACTGTGTCCAAACGAGATGTCTATTAAGTAAGAATGGCTTTCTTGTGATTATGATGTATAGAAATGCATATATGATTCCTCTGACTGCGGCTAAGACTTTTCTGGTGACAAATGAACATCTAGAATATAGTTGAGTGAAGAAGCTCATCTACAAATAAATGTCTCAGCAAAGCCATCAATTTTGCCTGTCAGAAAACAGAACCATCCAACATAGAGTTCTCGTTCAAGTTGAATGCGGCACAATTTTTCAGAAATGGGGCGAATTATGAAAAATATCCCCAGCGTATTTGTAAGAGCTAAAACCGTGCCATTTTTGACTGTCAAACAATTAAGATGTCTGGTTCCTTAAACCAAAACGTTGAAAGTTGATATCCTATGGATAAAAATTTTGATACATTGAAAAACTTACTGTATATTGAAAGATGATTGAACAAATATTTGAAAACTAGTCTGACGTTATAAATGTCAGTAAGACGTATTCATTGGCACTTGCGACGAATGACTAATAGATCTTTTTCTTGGTGCTGTATCACTAAGCTAGTGCGAATTTAGCAACAAATAAATGAAGAAATAATCGAGCCAAACATGCATATATGTTCCACCCTTTGCGCTCGAAACAGCAATTACATGTATAATTATTCACTGAATACAAGGGCTCATTTTATTGCTACGAGAGGTAAAAAACATAATTGTTTAACTTGATTTTTCCAAAAAATTAATCCATGACTTCTTCAGGCATTTGTCTAAACAGCATCTGTAGGTATTGTTTAACTATCGAAATCAAGAAACATCGAAATGATGCACTGTTTAGAATGGTGCCTTAGAGAAGATATTCGAATGCAAACGTTCAAAGTTTTTAAATCTGATTTTGAAACATGTACCGTTTCTAAGAATGAGCAAACGGAGCAGCAAACATGCAATTAAAAACAGTTACCAGTATTTTTTTAAAGACCGGCATATCTTTTAAACAGAAGCGTCTGAATGTCATTTAATAATATTAGTTACTACACTTCATGTGCATTTCGATCGAGAGAAAAGAAGTCTAAGTTTATCTAATTTTATTATCTTGGGAACATTCGTCCCAATTCTTTTTTTAGCTAACTAACTAAAAAAAGTTGGTTGCAAAAATTTTTTCAGTTATTTTTGCTTATTTTAGGCAAATGATATATGCTTTTAAAAACATAAAAATAAAATGGATCATCTCAATAATAAGCATCGTTCTGAAAAAGATTTCAAAAACTACAGAGGGAAAATACGATTTTAACGCTATTGATTCAATCCGTTCTCTTATCTCTTCATTAGATGCAGATAACATGCTCATTTTTCTATAATATCTTTATTTTTTGTAGTTAAATGTTTAAAATATATTTATTTTTGTTCACATTATTTTGTTTCCATTGTGTTGTAAAATCAAACAACAAATATCTTGCAAATCGTTCTCATCATTAAGATTTTGCTTTTTAGGGTCAATAGTGGAGTTAGAAACACGTATTATCATTAGTTTGGCAGATTTCGGCCCATCATTCAATGAAATTCACTTACCATCTCGACTAATAATAAAGGAGAATGTGTCTGTGTGTACCGAAGGCGGCTAGTATAAAATACGTTCTGTACGAGGATGGATAAAAAAAGTTTACAAGGGTAATAAAAAATTATTTATTAACATTAGACAGAAAATACAAAATGGAATTAAGAGGCATACTTGCCGATCACTTTTCCACATAATCACCAAATCTATTTTGGCATTTATCTGAACGCAGGACCAACTTGTTTAACCCGGATTGGTAGAAGTCAAGTCTTTGCCCAATGGCACAGTTCTCGCAGCTGTTTTCACCTCATTGTCTGAAGAAAACCCTGTTCCAGATAGTGTCCCCTTGTTATAGATAAGTATTCTTCAATTTCGAAAAAAAAGGAAATAGTCACTGGGCCATCTTGAAGCCATCCGACACAAACGCCCTGGTATGGCATGTTGAGTGATGGTGTCATCCTCCTGCATGACAATACCCATGCTGCTCGCAAAACTCAAGAATTGCTGCAAAAGTTCAAGTGGGAAGTCTGTAGCCCCCCCCCCCATGCAGCCCAGATTTGGCACACAATCTGGGCTCTTATCTGGAACAAAGTTCTCTCAGACAGTGATGTGAAAACAGCTAACGAGAACGTGTTCAGTGGGCTGGGACGTGATTTCTACCAAGCCGGGTTAAACAAGTTTGTCCTGCTTTCAGATAAACGCCTATATAGATTTGGTGTTTCTGTGGAAAAGTGATCACAAGTAAATCTCTTAATTCCATTCTGTATTTTCTGTCTATTGTTAATACATAATGCTTACTGTCCCTGTAAACTCATATTAAGTAATTGCATTAGTACAAAACTTTGAATATAAGAATTAAAAATAACAAATATATATGTGAAGAGGAAAAACTGCTTGTGATATCGTAACTCCGGGAGAGTCGCCGCATCCGGATAGACGCCGCGCACCTTGTGTTTCTTGTAATTATCGATAGATGACAGTCAGACGAGCAGTACAGGTGCGCAATGAGATTTCTTTGACCAGTTTATAACGTGAATCCCAATTCGATTATTACTTCTGGCTGCACAATCGTTATTTTGAGGTAAACGTATGATTTCACTATCCAAACACCTAATGCTTATATACATTTATGCGCTAATTACTAAATCCATGCATGATTTCGAAGTCGAAACTAAGTGTAGTCTGTACAGAGTACTGTGTGTATGGGTACGCCATTTCCCTTTGCGAGGGCAGGCAACTATGATGTGCGGCGTCTGTACCGTACAAAATGGAATACATTCCGCCCTACGATCCGGTATACACGCCGCAGTTTCTTTTGTTAATAAAATTGAAATTTATCTATCCGTGCCTTTTAATATTATTTGTAGAAATGCTCTTCTTACTTATAATGAAACTGAAACTCATGCATTGGTTTAATCAAATCATCAAATCACATTATTTTTCCGATGATAAATTTTGATTAAAAAGAATTCTTTTCTTTGGACGTTAATTCTGAAAATTAATTTTCATTTTTGCTTTTATAGAGAAAGAACAGTGAAGAATTTTTAATTGATAGAAAGCGTAACCGATACGTCTGGAGAAAGAGCTGGAAGCAAGGTCGGCTGTTTATAAATTATTTATTATTCCTATAAGATTATTTTGCAATCATAACATCAATTCTGTTTAGCACGTATTGTTTTATCCTATTTCAGATAAGTAAGTGTAAATAAAGGATCATTAGCAATGCACTAAATAATACAGCTCACACTATATAATAACTTTAATGACTTGTCAGGCTGACTCGCACATAATTCTTTCACTAGAAATAAGGTATCA
Organism: Araneus ventricosus; assembly: GCA_013235015.1. Taxonomy (NCBI): domain Eukaryota; kingdom Metazoa; phylum Arthropoda; class Arachnida; order Araneae; family Araneidae; genus Araneus; species Araneus ventricosus. Next base: position 6,330 of record BGPR01033579.1, on the reverse strand, counting down.
GCTTAGTAAGCAAAATTATCAGCTGAATCATATAATACTCTAAAAGTCAGTAAGACATAATCATTGATATATAATGACAGAATAAGTATAGGGTATTTTCTTCACGCTTGCCGCTCCGACTATCCAGTGCTCTACTGCGTTCTCGCCAATGTAAGGATTACCGAGGTGTTCTTTTCCAATAAAGTGTAGCTTATGGCTGATAGGATAACCATTTCTGAAGACATTGAATCGTGATAAAGACAAAAATAAATCTAGCGCCTTATTCCTTTTTATTAATTTCTTACATACGAAGTCCAGAAAGAACAAGTATTGTATAATCTTCAAACAGTTTGATCTCGAAGTTTTGATGAATCTCCTCATTTTAGACCTCCCTTTATGCGAAAAAAATGTAATTATGCCATTTCATCGCTTTGTCTGTCTGAAAGTATGCTAACTCTAAAAATGCAATGATCTAGACTGATGGAATATGGTATGAGGCCCCTTTACACCAAAATTCTAAATATTTATAAAACTTTTGACTAAATCTCTCAAAGTGAAGTGTTTCTATCAATTCGTCTGTGTTCATTTCAACGCGGCAATTCAAAAACGCAATAAACTGTATGAATGAAAATTGATAGATAGTTTTTTTAATCAGAATTGAAGTGTGTACTAAAATTTGGCTTAAATCCATCACCGTTTTGACTGTCTGCCGGTAATCAAATCCCAATCTTTTGAAATACGATAGTTTAAAAACTCAACGTGCAAGAATGTTGAATTTTAGCGTGTGAGTTTGACATCAAAATTGTTAATCTGCATCAAATTCCGGACTCAGCAATCAAAGAGACGAGGCACTGTTCCAAATTGGATACTCAGTTCACTTCAGTATATGACGAATGTCAACTCAACGGCGATATATTGTGGAATTGAACTAAAACGTCGATGGCAGAATATACCCACTGTTTTTTATTCGAGTGAATACATACCTATTTAAATTTGTGTTTGTAAACTGAATAAGTGCATAAAAGCTATTGGATATGTTCCTAATAATTATTAAGTTCAAAAATTTCAAATTAATTAGATTCTACAGCATTAAATTAATTTTTCTTTTATTTATAGAACGGAAGAATTATTCACATGATTTGAAAATTCGTTCTTTAATTTCAGGCTATTATTTTATGAAATTGCCGATAAATCTTATATAAACATCAATTTCTTAGTGATATTGCTTTTCCAAAAATAATACAAGAAAAACTAATTAAATGTGCAAATCAAAGATTACGTTATTTCATGGTCTTAAATTTCATCTGTAATTTAGGAAAACTAATCGATCCCGCCATTCTGTAACCAATCGTACTTTATCATTAAATAAAGCAAATGAATGTGCCTGGGGAGATTTTATTCCGAAAATGCAGTCAAACTTTTTATTTATTTGTCGTTTTCTTATCCACTGCAGATGTTCATGCCGACCAGCTGTGTCACTGGAAGAATGAATCACCTCCGAATTCTAAGACTTACGCGACTAAAAATCAAAATAAAAAGGAAATTTCTTTACTTCAGAGTACAAATTATGGATTATTTTTCCATTGAACAAAATGAGCTTTAAGTTAATTTAGAGAAAACGGAATTTCTAAAATCGTTCAAGTCAAAGCAGCTTTACGGTGGAACAATAAATCAATTTAATAAAAGATTTCATACCTGCTCACCCAAAATATTTTTAAAGTAATCACAAATGAATACCAAATATATGTTAAATAGTATATTTATTTATTTTTTCAAGAAATTGAAAAAAATCCAGTTCTATTTGTGGAAGGAGTAAATTGGAAAAAACTGAATTTCTTAAAACTAAAACGTGAATTTCCAGACAGGATTTCCAGCAACTCACTTACAATATAAAAAATAAAGTTAAACCTGGCTGTTAAAAATCTAAAACATTTAGAAACATAATATTAAAGCTTTTTTAAGCGATATAATTGCAAAAAATAATTGAAATACCTCTTTTAAAAGAGATAAATTTATTTATTACTTTGATGTGAAACTAACATATATTAACTTTTTACCAACACCTTTTATTGGATATTTTAGAAAGAAATTTAATACAGAAAAAAAAATATTATATTTATTTTTTGATTTCACGTACAAACGCTTGCACTGGCTAAGTGGTCTCGACTTCGCGACCGGATGATTCCAGATTCGAAAACCGATTCCATCGAAGATCCGCCGTGTGTGAGGCCTGTTGCACGCTAAATAATACGTAGTGGCCAAACGTTCTCCCGCTGCACAGTGGTCCAGTTTCGGTTTGTAGCGCGACAAAAATCGAAATTTCGAGGTTGGCAAATGGGTTTATTTTCTTTGGGGGTAGGTAGAGAACCGTTTGGAACCCTGAAAGCCATAAATTTTTTTGTATAAGCATGCAGTCTTAGAAGGTTTTATGGAGGTTAAAGTTGAAGAATGTCTTTCGAACACTTGAGTCGCGTTTCAGCGAGCCCTCGGATTTCGTTCTGTAAAGTCCTGCATTGCTCTTTATCTGTCTAATTTTAGATTTTTCATGATGTCCGATTCCAGGGCAAGTAAGCGATACCGTTCTTAACACATAATTTCAATATTTTCCATATTTTTATACTATATTTTAAAAGCCCCTTTTTTCAACTAAATTTTCAAATTTAAAGTGAATTTAAAAAGTTTGCACAACTTTGCACACCTTGAGACTACCTTAAATAATTTCTGCACTCTATCCTCTACAAAATGTCTAAACATTAGCTCCGATAAACCCCGACTTTTTCATTTATTTTATTTTTTAATGTCATGCATGTCAGTGAAGAATTTTCACTTTTTCCTTCAATGAAGCAAAAATAAATATCTGAGTATTTACAAACCTGTTAAAAGACTAAATTAACTTGTTCTAGCCTAGATGTTAATTAATAAAAATTCAAACGACATTAATTCGAACATTTTATTAAAAAATTATCGAATTTAAGGGGGCGAATACTGAATCTAAAATACATTTTAACTTTTTAAGAAATGAACGCTGAATGGTTTCAAAAGTATTTTAAATCGATTTCAATATTTATTTCTGATTTAGTAGTTGACATAAACACACCGAAAACGCTAAAATTTTGGCATAGTTCAGGACGCTATTTGAAATTTTCAAGACAGTTAGTTTGCTTTAATGACAACCTCTCAAGCGCTGTCTTCAGCAACAACTAAAAGGACGATAAAATAGAAAACTTAACCAAATATAGTTTTTCATAAATAACAAATAATATAAAACATAATTCACACGATGAAAAGCGTTACCTTTATCTATTATGCTTAAAAGTTAGTTATTAAAATATTTTGGAATATTTCCTGAATTCTCATATTATTTTTGTGAAAACTGCGGTCAATTTTACTCTTAAAAGTAATTTTTTAAAAGATTTAATGATTTATATTATATTAACGAAATTCTTTCACTTTTTAATCGTTTTGAAAGGCATTTGAATTTATCACACAATTATTCATTAGATATATTTTAACATTGCAAATATTTGGAATGTTAAAAATAAAAAAAATACCTACCAGACTTAACTAAAATTTCACAAATCTTATTTTAAATGTATTTCCTTCATTTGGTAAAATTTATCAGATTTTTTATGTTTTATACAACTAATTATTAACTTTTCCGCAGATTACAACAGTCCCCTCCATAGAGAACAATGGGAACGAATTAAATAAATTAATACAAACAGTGGCGAATCCAGGGGGGGGGCGGTCGGGCGACAGCCCCCCCCCCCAGAGCCAAGCCAGAATTCTTGATTTTATTTAACATCATTACAACCTGTTTTTTCTTAATTTATCTCTTTTAAAAAATAATAAAATCGTTTCAACATTACTTTCTGGCTTGACTGGCTCGAAAATTTTCCTACTTTTGTAGTCATTCCACTTGTACTTGTAGCTTTGGCATGGTCGAAGACATTTTTTGGCTAGTTATTTCATTGTAATTTTTATTAAATTATCGAAAGTATTGTATTGTTTTTTATGATTCTCATTGTCAGGTGAGTAAAGTCTGTAAAGTTAAAGAGTTTTGATTTAATATAGCCTTCAGATTTTACCTTCATCACGACAATACAAAATTTTTATGACCTCATATTGAGGCCAAATCCTAGATTCGCTACTGAATACAAATCAAGAAATATCCAACCGATTGTTATGAAATTTCATGGGATACAACTGAAGTCCATTTCCTTTAAACTGTGCAAATTTCAAGTCTCTGCTGTTTTTTAGTTTCGTCGCTATGATTTTTGTCTCGCTAGAAAACGAAACTGGACCACTGTGCGCTGGTGTGGTGCAAAAGTTAGAGAGGGACTTCCGGCTCAGGTGTCGTCCTCGTCATCTGACCGCTGTTCAAAATTACCATATCCGTCTCAAAATAGCTCACTTGTTGCTTCAGACCGAGACGTCAATATAAATAAATAAAACTAAACTACACCGGTATAGATATAATTGCCCCAAGCCTCCTAGTAGCTTTTATTCATTACAGTTATGATATCTTAGTCTTAAGAAAATGGCAAAGTTTCTTTGTATTCAATTGAAATATGAATTTTAATTGGTTTATTAAAATAACGGAATCTTATAAATGCAACAAGACGTTGTCACAAATCTGAGAAAAAACACTGTCTTTATAAAGGAATGATTATGTAGCAAGACAATCAACTTTCTTCAATTATTTAAAGTTGTAATTCTCAGTTTTCAAATATTCAGTGCCAATTATTTCATGTCGTAAATTAAACTAAAATCAATTCCGGTCATTGTTAAATAAATAATCAGGCAGAGTGCTGATAATTTTTTATTTATCTGTCTAATCACTAGAAAGAGAATTATTTCTTTTTCACTTAAATAAAATTTCTTTATACATTTGCACGCAATCATTCATTTTTCACATTAGCTCGATAGTATCATTAATTACGGATGCGAGAAAAATATTATAATGGTTATTGGATGAATGTAGAAAAATTAATATCGCAAAAGATAGTACGAAGAAAGTAATTGCAGATATAGAAAAATGCGCATAATAATTTTTCTGAGGAATTAATTACTCAGTTTTTAGACAGATTGTTGTTACTAACTGTTACACAATCTTGTGGAACTAATTAATTTAGTTCAACTTTCAAAACAAGAACTAATTTTCTCATTACGTATGGTGTTGAACCAAAAAATTGCTGTTTCATATTCTGATTGCAGAAACCATGCACAGCTTTTTCAGCAATTTCACCGCCTTTGTATGTTATTATTTCAATAATATTTTTATAAGCATAGCGTATCACATAAGTTGAATGTTCCGTAATTTCCAAACTAATTAATTTTCTAATTAAAGTTATTCTATCCATAATAATTTGATGATGACATATTTCGTTTAATTACTTTGAAAAAACAAACTGTATAACTTATTTGTTCGAATTAACTTGTACTGTTTTGCAACTTGTAAATACCTTTTCAGTCTGATGCAAATTTGCACCGTGTATTTCTTTCGTAACGCGATAAAGTTTTTTGACAAATAAGTTTACTTTGCTGAATTATAAAATGTAGCATGAATTTAATTACTTGAAATTGCGAAAATGTTATTATAAACTCTAGATTATAAACTCTTAATAAACTGCTTCATTAGCCCTAATTTTATATGACGAGGTGGTAATAAAACCTTTTCAGGTGGAACCAAGGTTGTATTTATGACATTTTTTTCGCCGGGTGTTAAGGCATCTCGAAGTGACCAGTCAGGTTTGGTCCAACGGAGGTCTCTGCTTCGACTGTCCCACAAGCATAGGAAGCACGGATATTCTGTGTAACCTGCCTGCTGACCCAACACCATGTTAGCATTTTGAAGTCTCCACAAACCATCCAACGATATTCTTGATAGTTGATTTTTTCAAGAATCATAAACAAATCATTATAGTTTTCTTCCAAATGCACCGAGTGTCCTTAAGGAAGCGATGCAGATGAATTAATAATTATACAGCAAGACTGCTTTGAGGCTTGTTTTAGACGAATCTATGAAAAGATGCCACTCAAATGGATCATATTCTATGTCAAAGCACTTCTTTAGCCCTTGAACATCATTACAAAAAACGAGATTTCCCTCTTTGGAGTAAAACTAAGTGAATTCCTTCTCTCGGTGCCTGAATGAAGTTCCAGGTGTCAGCAGATTTTTATTTTTCAGTCTTGACCCTAGCAATTCAACTCCACATCTTTAGAAAGGCCTAAATCTCTAACTAGATCATTAAGCTGGTTGGGGTCCCTCATCAACAGAAAAATCTGAACTAGATTCGTCTTGGTGAGGTAATGTGTCTCCATCCTCAGAATCACTCCGGATGTCATCCA
>BGPR01033578.1:0-11162 GCA_013235015.1 Araneus ventricosus | reverse complement strand
ACGTCACTTTTCTCGTTGTTAACGTGCGGAAAAAGTGACGTCTCCCAACCCAACCGGGGGTGCCAGAATAGACCCCTTGTTCATGCTCGACGCGTTTTGACTTTACTATTTTCTGCCTCTCGGAGTGGAATGCGACCCTATGTTCCATGGTTATTATTGCTTGTCTGGATGAGTACTATCACCCCTCTTATTTTGTGAAAACAATGTAGACTCACCCTGTATATTAACTTTTTTGAAAGGGGGCCGCAGAATATGCTTAGGCCTAGGGCGTAAAAATGTGTAAATCCGGACGTAGGCCTTGGGGGTAGGGCACTTGTCCCGATAACTTTTTTTTATCGCACCTCGTATATTAACTGAATTAATAAACAAGTGATAGAAAGTTATATTGTTTATTACTTCTTAGTTTTGCGGAGATTGTACATAATATATCTTTTCAGATGTTTGGTAACTACAAATGATCCAGATACAGGAGTTATGAATATGAAAGAGCCATTGAGAACTCTAAGAAAGTGAGTGAACCAATTATTTGACAAAATTAACTCTTTAAAAAATGGGGAAAGAATATTACATAGAAATTTCCTTTTAATAACAAGCTCTGATTATAAATATGGCCGAAATTTGTTTGATAACTATAGAAAATTGCATATTTGGTCAGTTTGTTATGCCATGTCTAGAACAGAATAAATACAATAAAGAATATCATTTGCTAATAATGGGTGAAGGTAAGAATGTCTCCATAGGTAATTAGTTAATGCTATGGTGTTAGACTAATCTAATGAACATATAAAATAAAACTGAAGAACAAATGAATTGAATATGGAATGTATACAGAGAAATAAGGTAGAAAAATTATTCTTTGAATTCTTTTATTCATTCCATTGTGCATTGCAGAATAACAAAGAGCTTCGCGCATATCTGCAAAATTTTATTTGTGTATTTTTAAGTAGTAGGTGGCAAATTAAAAAAATTAAAAATAAATTATATGTTTAGTTTGTTTAATAACAAATGAAACATTTGGTATCTAATAATACTTTTGTTATAATTATTTCATTAAAAGTTTTAGGATATAAAATGAGATTAATCATTTTCTTGAAAATGAATTGCCATTTAAACAATTCCTTTTTAGATAATTATAGGTAAAATTGCCTCCTCTGATTTGGTTGAGTCAGTGTCAAGGGCTGTTGAATTTCAAGCGGTTTGGATTAAAGTATGAGAAAAAAACCCCTATAATTGCAACTTTTTAGAATGCATTTAAATACTTTCACAATTTAATCAATATTGAATTGTTTAATATCTAAATTTTAACAACTTGAGTTAAGAAAAACTTGTTCTTATTCGAAGCGAATCTAAAAGGAGATTCAGCTTCATAATTGCAAGATTCGATTCCATTGAAAAGCCTTGTAAAGCAGGAACGCATTAAACCTGTGGAGGTTTATGCATGTTAATGGAATGTAGGAGTTAAAGTTAAGTCGTGTTACCATAAGTTTCATATTATCATCTATGGTTTCAGAACAGAATTTTAATAGAGCAAATCAATCACTTATTTAGCCTTCTTTATTGAATATACTTTTGTATTTCGTCCTTGTTGGTCTCAGCTTGGTGGTCTTAGAATCGCAGAGTAGTGACCCGATTCAACCAAAAATCCATTGTGTCTGGTGCACGTTAAATCTGCTTTCTGAAATCAAAATAATTAAAAATACTAATAAAGGTAATTTGATTTGTGGAAAAGTTAAAAATACAAAAATAATAGCAGACAACGATAAGAAGTAAGAATCCATTGGATGACTTCATCAGAGGCCATTCATCCTTTTGAAATCAAACATCCTCAGATTTGGTGCGTGTGGAAGTCTGGAGAGTGGAGTGCCAACACAAATGTCATCCTCATCATCTGATCATGGTCCGAAATTACCAGCCCATCCCCAAATAACCCTTTAAACTAATTAAACTATACTAAACTGTGCTATGTATTTGAATCAGATATTGTCGAAACTTGATTAATATCCAATGGAAATTCAGTTGCTGACAATGCATCTTCGAAAAAGGGTTTTTTTATTGTGTGAATCATTATGTACATACTTCAAAGTTTATTTCGTATGTAGATATCTCTGAACATCGAATTAGCAATATTTCTCTTTTAAACCGATTGCAAAAAATTAAAAGAAACAGATTATTTATCTTTTGACATAGATTGCTGCTAAGGACTTCAGATTATAAAAATACAAACTTGTCGAAAAGCAAGTTCTATGAAGGTTATTATTCTTCATTACTAAAAATCTCCTGAAAATTATCTCATTTAAACAAAACACGAAGTTGAGAAGCCCCCGCCCCCTTCGCCATTTCTGCTGCGAGAAAAGTTGATAATTGGAGATTCCCGCTGCAACACTCTTGGATGACTTCTGATTCAATGTCTGTCAGCATCGCGAGTACGTTGATGAATTTTCGTTCCTCCTGGGGCATATTATTAGGTGTGAGGTTATGTTGGCCACATTTCCGATGACCGGGCGTACCTCATACGGAGGGGGTCTGTCCCGGGGGCCGGTGATGACCATTAGATAGCAGGCCACAGTTCCCGTGTTGTTTTCAGTCCCCGGGGGAGGGGCACCACGAGTATGTGGATGAGAAGCCGCCGCATAAGTAGGCGGGTTCTCGCTTGTCCTGGGGTAAAATAATGGTGGGGGCCGAGTTATCTCCATTTAGATTACGGGACGGTGATGGCTATTAAGATGACGGACGTACCTCCTTCGGGAGGGGTTGGGCCGTGGCCGGTGATGGCTATTGGGATTCCGACCTCAGTATCCGACTGCTATCGTAACGACCGTTCTTCACTTGAACCCGCGTGCGTCGGCAGGCCGGGAGTAACTCTTCTGTGCGTTATCACTCCAGGGGGCACCTGAAATATGGGGATGAAAAATCGCCATATTAGTAAGCGGGTTCTTGGTTTCTTGGAGAATATATCAATAATCACATGATTGTGTTGGCCACATCGCCGATGGTGGGACATACCTCCTTCTGTAGGGGTTGGTGCGTGGAATAGTGATATCCATTTTACAACTGGCCCATAGTACCCGTGTTCCTATTCGTGGCTACACAATCATTGAGTACACCCGGGTGCAAAGGCAGGACAGGGGTGATCTATTTACGATTATATACATGCTTTGACTCTTCGTTTCGTCTTTTTTTATATATTATAAAAATGAGTTTTTGACTTCTTAACCAAATTGTACATACTTGTGTAAAGAGGAAAAATCTGCTTGTGAATTGTATAAAGAGAAAAAAACAGCTTGTGAATTTTAAAAGGTAATGTTTGGAATTACTGAAAACTAGCTACTAACGCGATTTCATGCATATCTGAAACAGTAAATGATATGATATTTTTCTTATGCAAATTTATTACTCATTTTTACTTTTGTTTTAAAGGTATAGGATACCCACAGAGCCGGACATTTTGAAAAAAACCGGACCACTTCCTTGCCTTGGAATTGGATGTGTAGTATGGAAAACTGGGGATATTGCAGTAGGCGATGATGTGTTTGCAGATGTTGGTCCTCAGCCGAAAATGAGAGAAAAATAATGTGTTCTGCACATTTATCTAAAAATTATACTTTATTCACAAGAAAATATTTTGGTAAAATGTACTTATTAAAAATAAATATATTTACTTTCTGTTTTGAAATGTATGAAAGTTCGTGTCATTTTTTTAAACCATTTTTTTTAACATTGCCAAACCCTCCTGGTTTGTTTGGATTCTTTAGAAGAAAACTTCAGAACTCCCAACATCTAAGTGGTAGTTGCTCGGTTGGTGTAAGGGAAGGAAAAGAAAAAGACCAATAGGTATATATCTCCAAGTAATTCATTATAAGGACATTCCGAACGGAGACACAGCACAAACACATAAAACAACGAATAATTACGACATGAGAATAAAAGATGATGACTATCCAAGGAATCTCGATCCACGAGACAAATCGCTTTCCATCACTTACAGCGAAACAGCTCGCATCTCTCCTCCAAACAATCCTTTCGTTACCAGCCTTTCTGCCCTGTGCTCTTATCTCTGACCTCTCTCGTTCGAGAGACGATGGGGTGAGGAGTACGTCGTGGTCCTGAGGGCCACGTACCTCCAGTCGGCAAAAAACTGTAGACATGATACACTTAGTTTGCCTGAAGTGCGTGGATTCTCAAAGTTCAATTTTGGTTGAAGAGCAGAGCGGCGAGATCTTTCCTCGCTGCTCACTGGAGCTGGTCTGGTCGGAGAGGGGCGGGTCCAGTTTAAGTAGGCTGTGGAGTCTTCTACTGCGGGCCAATCAGGAGTTGCGGAATCCATCTCTCGTTCGCCTCTTCCGTCTTCTTTTTTTAGTATAGGGTTGCCAGAGTGAGAAAACAGGAAGCGCGGGCAGCCAGATATTGGCGAGCCTCACAAACATTTTAACCCAGTACCCGAGTAATGAGTAAGTAATTAAAGAAACTATTTAGTCTGTTATCATCGAGTATTAATAACTACTTATAAGCTAATATTGTTTCACCGCATGCATTTTTTATCGACTCCTTGAACATAAAATTTGAGTATTTTCAATATTTGCAGTGCAAGTTTTAACCCTCTCACACCGAGCGTGGTGGTTCCGGGCGGTCTAAAAATTTCCTCTTAACAAGCGACGAAGGCCGGTCTGAGGCGATTGACTTCTTTAGAAGGGAGGTGAGGTTCCGAGATCGCTTAGGAGATGAGCGCGGTAGGGGGGGGTTCAATATTATTCTTGCCAACCACAGCCCATTTCCGTGCTCTTTAAGGGAAGGTAATAGCAGGGAGTGGGGCGATGGGGTAAAAGACCACCCAGTTTGGGAGAATTCAATTTATGTCACTTCCTCCTAAAATGTCGAGGTTTTTAAGGAGCTAGAAGAAAAAATCACCTCGGTATTAAAGAGTTAATTAAAAAAAATATTTGAAAAATCACGATGCCATTATGTGATTTTGGCTTACTTTTGTGCTTAGTAATAAACAAATGAATGCGGATGCGGTTTGAAAGAAATATGCTCAATCACAGTGAGTTTTAAATGCAAAAGACACAGCTTCACACAAAAATAAGGGTTACATTTTTTATAGGATTACATACTAACAATACATTGTTGAAAAATATATTGTTAATGAAAAATTAAACACTGCAAAAAATATTCTTAAACTGGAAAAGTTAATCTCATATAATTGCAGTTATCGAGGAATACCCGATATACAATAAAGTATTGTTACAAACATGGAAAGTCGCTTCCCAGCAATGCGAGTCTTATGGTTGGGAAGAGTGTTTTACAGGGGTAAGTATGGGATGGCTAGCAGTAGCCACGTCTGGTTCCCCGATCTTGGCGACTTGGTGACAAATCTGGCGACTTTGGCTACGAAATATGGGATCTCAAAGGTGCTAGAATCTTCTCGATATTTCGATTAGGAGAGAAGATAACCAGAATATACGATAAAACTTCATGTGACGTCACGACCTGTCGGAGAGAGTATATAAAGACAGCGCCTGTATCAGAGGGAGAGTGTTGATCCATGGGGAACGACTTGAGAGCTTCGTCCGCAGTGCGAGCTAGGAAGCTGGTGAGCTGAGCACTATTGAAAGTGCAGTTATTGTCGTTATAGTTATTTGCTGACTGTTTGTTTTGTTAGTTAACAAAGTGCGGAACTGTTATTACCTGTGAATTGTCTGTTTACATTGGTAATCTGTGTAAGAACTTTTGTTTCCTGTACCTGTGCTACGTGTTTCCCTGCATATTTGTAAATAAACCTTCATTCTCCATTATCCTGCGTGTTGGACTATTTACACCATACACCCACAGATAGACTTTTGCAACAGTATAGTGGAATACCCGATGCATTTCGGAAGATAATCGACTCATTTTGTAAAAAGCAATACATTACACAGGGATATACACTATATGCCCAAAAGTATCCGGACACTTGCAGGATTTCACATTTTTTAGAATTTCTCCGGAATGGGTTTAACCGACTGCCTTTAAACTTCGTACATGTAAATAATAGACAATAACTCACATTTTACATTGAAGATTCGGTCCTGAGAACAATAGGGGACCGTCTACAAACTGATGAAGACAAAAAGGTGTTTGGCTCACCCCGCTTCACAGAATACCGATAACAAGATGAAACTTTCAGAAATGGTAATGTTTAATGTGCATAATATTTACAGGAATTTTCGTAAACTCAGCACAAATATTTGGGAAAATATAAAGGTTTTCTTAAAAAATCTCAACTTTTTCCACCTGTTTTTTACTTATAACATGCAGAGTTTTCTGTTATATTATACGACACTTACAGAAAAGATGACAATATGTTAGAGAAGCATTTGTGTAAAACTTTGGAAAAAAATTGTTGAATATTACAGGAATTATGAGCATTTTTAGTAAATAATGTTTTACTGCGCATGCGCGAAACATAGTGTAATTTTTCTTTCACAACTTTAAAGCCAGATATATAGGGCAACTTATATAAAAATATTCAGTTCAATATCATTAGTATTCAGAAAGATGTCGGCATTACAACGAGCAGAATTTTAGCTCCTGTCGAAGAGAAGCTAAAAGATGAGGGGTTGTACACAAATTGATATTTTTTAAACTTATATCTTTAAATATTTATATTGAATTGTATAGTGGTTAAAATTTGTTGAATACCCATGAACACATCTGATATTCGTAACGAATAAAAAAATATATATGTAGAATTATTAAAATATTTTAAGAAAAGAAATTAATTAGATAAAAAATCGTTTCGCCATAAAATAAATATATTTAAAAATATCGTTTGGTCGTAAAATTGTAATATGTAACTTGTTAATAATCCTGTAAACAATATAATTAAAGTATTTTAGTTAGTTTTTAGTTTTGTTATTTATAGTGCCTAATTAGCTGAAATTTAAGTTATGCACGCAATTGATAAGTCTTCATGGGTATTCAGCAAATTCTAACCATTAACCACTGCCAACTATATAACACATTGCATACGTGCTTTCGCTATTTTCACTTACTCAACGTCATTTTTGCAACCCCATCCTCCATTGCTTTTTTCTCAATTCCTATTATTAGTTCACACTCTCCCTATATATATATATATATATATTTATTTATATATCTTGTTCAAATTTTGCAATCGATTTTAAACTAACTTCCCGATGAGCTGGAGACTTGAAACTTTAAACAGAGCTCAGAACTAGACGACAATGCAATATTAACATATTTTGCATGACGCATGCACAGTACGTTTTGCATTATATCTCGAAAACTATTAACATTACAGACTTGGTTCTTGGGTATATGGATGGCCCATGGGATCATCGAAGCACCTCTATATTTTAGCCATATCTTTGCGCATGCGCAGTATGTTTTTCATTATATCTCGAAAACTATTAAACTATTAATTATTAAAGTAGAAATTGACTTTAACATTTTTTTATATTACTTGTTGTGTGTGTGTTCATCTCATGTGTGCCATCACCTCTGATCTTGTCAAAACTCTTTTCAACGTCCTAACAGGTTCATTTCCTTTGCTTTCTTAATAAGATGGTCCCTTCTGTTTTGGAACGGGGCTGTCGTTTTCATTTATCTCAGGAGGCATATAATACTCGAGATTTTTATATATTCTACGTAATTTGTGTCAAATTATAAAGCTAATTAATGATTAAATTTTAGTTTTAAGACTAAAAATGTGATAATTCGATGCACGAGTATTCTCGGGCTCTAAATTTAAGCGGTTAAGTCGGATTCAATTCCCGAAAGCTTTGACAGGGCGGGATAAATAATTTTTTGTGAATACATACAGCAAATTCAAACAAGTTTTCATTGATACTTGTGTAGTTAAAGTTTAGTGATATTCTTCCATTCCGAAACGAAACCGATATATTCTTTTGCTTTTTGAAACAGTCAAGGAAGGAAATTCTTGGCCATAACAATCATGCCAAACTAATTAAAACAGTGCTAAACCCTTAAGCTAAAAACTGCGCTATTGAGTTAAGCTTCATGCAAGTTATACAAATTTCAATGAGTAAATCCTTTGCGCATGAACGCAAGTGAGACGATTGCTTTTGTGAAAAAGAATGAAATTTTGAACTGCTCAATACCAGTGTTTGAAATTGTAAACAAAGAAACTAAGAACAGAGGTCGGAAAACAACCCTATTAGCACAGGAAAAACGGCCAATATTCCAAGAATAATGTTGTGGAATCTCTAACTTGTTATTCTGCGGCATTCGGCGCGAATAATAATGTGTTTGGCGGAGAAATATGTGAATGGTTGAAGTTCTTTCGGTAACCCTTACACCGAGAGAGTAAGCTACGGGGGGGGGGTGTCACGAAACACTCCACGCCTCCTTTATTTCTTCCAAGGAAGGCGCAAGAGTTGTAACGCATTCAGACGTTTCCTCAGGTCTCTAGGAAAGTCGCGGCCTTGTGAGGTCAATAGCACGGCTTGAATCCTACTAGAGGAGCATTTTTACAAAAGTCACCTAAAACCCCCTGAAGCTTTTTTTGAATTTTTAACTAATTAAAAATTAAGCAAAATGTTGGCCTTAACTTAATGACTGCGGGAATATTACAACACAAAAATCCTTTTTAAAGCCATCTGAATGTGCGAAAAATTACCTTTCCATATATGTTAATTAAGAAGTTTTACAATTTTTCGCTAACTTTAATAAATTTTTAATGATATTTCTGCATAATTTACAACAATACTTTTCATTGTTGCTATAAAATTCAAACCTTTTTTATTATTTAAACAAATATTTAATTGCGCGTTTCTCTTCGATTGTTGAAAGCTAAGGAATTTACCTTAGATTTTAGGTGTTATTCAATTGGCTCTATGAGAAGTTAGTAACCGCATAATTAAAATATGTGTTCACTTCTTATAACTTTAAAGAAACTCCTTCACACTGATTTAATACTGAGTTAATATTCCCCCTTTACATTGCAAATTGTATCCTTATGGTTTTTACATCAAATTAATAAAACTTTCATACAAAACAAATATTTTTCGCAATATATAATATGATTAAAGTTACTACGCAAAATTAAATTGATTAAAAATTGTTGGTATCTTAAATTGTTAATTTTTTAAATTTGTATTTTGATGAATTTAATTCCAAGTGTATTTAAATCATTACAAATTCATTTTTTTACTATTGAAAACAATTTTAGAATAATTCATAAGGGTTTTTATCGATTTAAAAACATAAAAAGAGTATGTAAAATAACCCAACAGTATAATTAAATCTGTCATTTTATGCCATTAAATGTTTTCTGACACATCTTTCTCTATTAAATCTCAATTACTGAATCTCTCTAAACGCATCGGTGATCTAAAGTAAGATTTAATTATTTTTAGTTCATGGAACTTTCTTTCGCCTGTTGCATTTATGACTGGTAGGGTTAAGTACATTCTTAAGGTTGAAGAAAAGTTTTGAAATTATGAAGATTTTGGATCAAATTCGTCAAGGGGAATAGGCTCTTTTATAAACAAATGCTCGATATTCTATCCTTAACGATAAAACTAAGCAAAAACGATCTATATTTGCATATATATTTTAAAATGTCCTTTTTCACTCGCATCTAAGGAATATATATACATTTCTTACTGCTCTTTTTGTGTAGATAATACAAGAAAAAAATATGGGCTGTAAGAAAATATAAATATTAAATTTATTGAGCTGGCAAAAACTCGCTCCAAAAACAAATATCAACTCACAGTACTAAAAAATTCTCTCTCGTTAACTTTATAAATTATCGGGGGATTGGCAAAATGTAAAATACATTTTGCTATGCAACAGAAATTACAAGGATGCATAAAGTACCTGTAAACGTTTTTTGTCAGTTTAATGTATAACAGAGAAATAATTCCAGATTAGAAATAGCTTATTCTCCTTATTCATAGCCTATTTCTTGCACGTTTTTGACTAATAATTAATATTTTTATATGCTGACAATAGGTTTTAAGCATCCTAAAAACGTTTGTTCTATTAATAAAAAGTACAAAATATTTCATGTGAACTTCTTTTACTGCAAATGAGAAATCATAGAAAAAGGTTGAAATAGAGCAAAAATTTTCAAATTTATGAAACTTTTTCGTACTTGCGGCACCTTAAGACATGTTCTGATTGCCATCAAATTTTATTTTTGTCTTCCTTGCATCAAAAGACAACTTTTGCGCACTATTACAAATTAAAAAAAGAAGAAAAAGTTTTTTTTCGTTCCACCCTTAGTCGGGGAGCTATTAGAGGGTGATTGACCATTTCCCTGCGCCTTGGGGGGCAGGGGGAATTCACAAAAGAGTTCGCATAGCAGTGTTGTCTGACCCTTTCTTTGGTTTTCTGCGAAGTCCGTGAGAAGGGGGGGGGGGCTTCACAACGGGCTGTACTCTCATCTCCAGAAGGGTAGGCAGAAGTTGAAAATAGATCTCTTGAGAGAGAAATTCTTAGCTTGTTGCCAAAGGCTACTGCTTTCGTTATGGACAAAGAAGACACTCAAACACTTGCGAAATCTGTACAACCCCCAATGCTGGATGAACGAATCATACAAGAAAATTATCATTTAACTGTTAAATCTTCTTTTTTTATCTATTTCAAAAATACTTGTTTATTTGGTTCAGTAACTTTTTTTATAATTTTGTTGGATGGATGCAATTCACAGTAACTAATGTCGATTTTAATGCAAATTAATTCAAATGCCGTGCAAAATTTTTATTTCAACAATTTGACTAAATAACTGCAATAGAAAAACTTTAAATTAGCAGCAGAAATCTTTTAGCTTACTGTTCCTTTGATTTAGCAAGAAATTTCATTTTAAATACGACTAAATGTCTGAAAATAATGCAAGTCGGAAAAAAATAGCAGTTAAATAATTTCGCTAAAACAATAAAACTGCATTTTCATATTTACTGCTTCAAAACAGCATTTTATGTTGTTATAAGAACCATGTGACAATTGATGAAGTAAGGAGCCTACACCTCACGGTTAATGCTAATTTGCTTTATATATTCTCTGAAAATCGAAGTTTCGCCTAAGCGAAGATATTGAAATTATCATTATTTTGTATAGAAGTAAAGTTAAATGGATATTTGGCACATGGTATTTATACCAAAATTGTAGATTTGTATCAATTTTTTAACCAAATCCGT
>BGPR01033577.1:0-16906 GCA_013235015.1 Araneus ventricosus | reverse complement strand
CCACGACGGGGGAGGGGAGACAGAACCTTTTTTGAGAAGTATACGAGAAAGTTTAGGGGAGACCACTCTCGCTGGTTTCAGAAGCGAAACAGAATTTTTTGCCCTAATAAAGCGAACAATAGCCCTACAAAGCGTGTTTGCTAAGAAAACGATTGACAGACAAATAAAACCAGCGGGAGTGGCCTCCCCTAAACTTTCTCGTATACTTCTCAAAAATTCGTCATTTCCCTTCCCCCTGCGTGGATAAAAAATTTGAACCTACTGTAACCCAGAATGCAATGACTATCGGAAGATTTTTAATTGTGGATTATAGAGATTGTAAAATATTTAGTTGAAGAATCATATTCAAAGAGATGCTTATGTATTAAAACTTAGCAATGTTTATTTTCTATCACACTCTAGCAAGCTCCGCTAACGCGAGGGCGCGCGAGAGAGAAAAGAAAACAGGAGAAAACGATCTCGTACGCTATCGCTGAATAGTTTGCGCATGCGCACAGATTGCTTCCAGTACGCAAGTAAAATAATTGAATATGCAATTTGAACGCCTTTTTTTAACGGATTGAAACGAAATTTGGGCACACATCTATAATTAAGGACAGCAACCGTCATTCCAAATTCTATTTATCTAAGCCGAAGGGTTTACGAGATATAATTTTTACAAGTATGCGATTATACAGTCCGACAGACAGTCAACCCTTCGACGGATTTCGTCCCAACTTTGACACGGACCTACATTCATGATGATCAAACTGTGTACTAAATTTTATCCATCTAGCTCTTCAAGTTTTTGAGTTGTAGCCTTCACATGACCGCGGACAGACAGACAGACTTTTCGTAGACGGATTTTTTCCAAGATTTAATGGAAACCTACAAATTATGTGTATAGATCACATACCAAATTTCATCCCCGTAGATATAATAGTTTTCAAGTTATCGTGTTGAGAGACTCACAAAATTCTAAAATTGTGTTTTTCGGACTCAGGGAGGTCTAAAACGTGGACATTCGTCAAAAGATCGTGTTCGAATTTTTACTTTCTCGTATACGAAGTTTTCAAAGAGAAAGTATTGTAATCATCAAAAAATTAGTACTCAAGATTTTGACGAATATCCACGTTTTAGACCTCCCTGAGTCCGAAAAACACTATCTTAGAATTATGTCTGTCTGTGAATACGATAACTAGAAAACTATTAGAGCTAAGGGGATGAAATGTGGTATGTGATCTGTATACATAATTTGTAGGTTTCTATCAAATTGTGGAGAAAATCCGTATGCGGGAAGTCTGTCTGTCCGCGGTCATGCGAACACTATAACTTAAAAACTTGAATATCTAGATGGATAAAATTTGGTGCACTGTTTTATCATCATAAATGTAGGTCCGTATCAAATTTTGGGCCAAATGCGTCAAAGCGTCGATTGTCTGTATAATTAACGGATTCTTTTCAAAAGTTATCTTCACAGGCATGCGTACTGGAAGCAATCTTCTGTACACGCGAAAGTTTGTCCTTAATCCGGCAAGAGCGGAAATTCGGTACGTATCTCTTTGAATTTAATTTTTTACCTATATATTTTTCAATCACTATAATGAAAAACCTGTTGATAGTCATTGTATTCTGGGTAACAGTAGGTTCGAATTTTTTTATCCACGCAAGGGGAAGGGGAAACGGCACCTTTTTGGGGAGGTATACGAGAAAGTTTAGGGGAGAACACTCCCGCTGGTTTGACGATCACAATACTTTCTCTTTGAATACTTCGTGTACGAGAGTGTAAAAAAAACAACAATTTAAACCATAAATTGTTAAGGAAAAACAAGCTTATGGAAATATTTACAAAAATTCCTAACACTATTAATTGATGCGTAGAGAAGAATTCATGCACTAGACGTCAAAAATCTCTCACGTCAATTGCCTCATTATTATTCTTCAGTTAAAGCGCCACCTTAACATTTTTTTTTTTTGTTGTAAAACCTAATTATCCACGAAGCGAGAATGTTTTATAAGTTGTTGGGTACTTCGTGTCAGAAGAATGATTATCTTGAAGTTGCAAGAATTTGAGTGGATACTTAAAACCAAGAAAAAAAATGAGTTAATTATGGAGTTGCAGTAGATGTTATTATTTATCATTTTACCATCTAAACTGTTGACTTAAAATCATGCCCAAGAATTCGAGATCCCGTTCTATGACTTAACAAATATCGATCATTAAATAACGTGGGTAGAAACGACTTCTGAAGATTTTGTTTTTAACGATGTTGTTCAAGCATCCTAATTATCGAACATTATCACTAGTTAAGTTGTTTTGAAGGCAGTAATGTAGATTTTATGGAAGTTTGGATAAACGAGAAGCTTATTTGTTACGCCATTGTTCGAGAAATGCAGACGATTTTCAAAAGTTTGTAACAATAATAGCTTTTTCTGCCTTCACATATTTAATTTCAAGTGATTTGTTTGATTTTGAACCATTAAATGCTTGAAGAAATGAATCTAAAAATTTTACCTAAAAACAAAAAAACTATAATTAGTTGCAATAGTGCTAGAAATTTTTTTTCTTTGTTTTTCGTTTGGTGTGGCAACTTGAGCCACAGTAATCCCTAAAAAGGGAAATTATTAGCATACAATTTCCGTATCCGATGGGGAATTCAATTACTCTGGAAACCAGCGGAAGTGGCCTCCCATAAACTTTCTCGTATACTTTTCAAACATTTATCATTTCCCTTCCCTCTGCGTTGATAAAAAGTTCGAACCAACTGTAACCCAGAATGCAATGACTATCAGAAGGTTTTTCATTGTTGATTATAGTGATAGTAAAATATTGAGGTGAAGAATCGTATTCAAAAAGATACGTATGTATTAAACTTCGGAATATTTATTTTTTTTTATCAAACTCTAGCAATGCAAGTTCCGCGTGCGGTGAAGAAAACAGGAGAATAGCTTGCGCATGCGCAGAGATTGCTTCCAATACGCAAGTAAAACGAGACGCCCTAAATGTTTGCTTCCTTACAAAATCTCGCCGCCAGAATTGGTTTTTGGCAAACTGCCAAGTTTTCGGAGTATCCCTTCTTTGCACAGGCATTTACGCATGCGCATGGAGTTGAACAAGTATGCTATTATACAGACCGACAGACAGTCAACCCGTTCACGGATTTGGCCCAAAATTTTATAAGAACCTACATTCATGACTATAAAACTGTGTATAAAATTTTATCCATCTATCTTCTCAGTTTTTGAGTTATAGCGTTCACATGACCTCGAACATACAGACAGACAGACTTCCCGTTGACGGATTTTGTCCAAAAGTTGATAGAAACCTACAAATTATGTTTCAAGTTCACATACCAAATTTCATCCCTTTATCTGTAATAGTTTTCGAGTTATCGTGTTCACAGACACACAGACAGACATAATTCCAAAATTGTGTTTTTCGGACTCAGGAAGGTCTAAAACGTGGAGATTCGTCAAAATCTCGAGTTCGAATTTTTTGACGATTACAATACTTTCTCTTTGTATACTTCGTATACGAGAAAGTAAAAACCATGGACGATTGCGGTCCTAAGAATAGAATCGGTAATCTGCCGATTTAAAAGTCAATTTTCTAAATGTTCATCTGTGTGAAATACGTGTTCGTAAATGTCTATGAGTCGTCTTGTTTTTCGTGAAATAAATAATTGGAAAATGCAAAACGATGCTCCGGATTTAAATACTTTCATGTCTAATAATTTTAATGTAAAAACTACTATTATATAAAATATTATAATATTACACAAAATAATTTTATGATCTGAAACGTTTTTTAATTAAAATGAAAATATCAATTGAACCAGAAGATTTTTAAAAAGCTTCGATAGTAAATTTTCTTTATTAATTATTTGTTATATAGATACTTCAAATTTTCTTAAGAAATACTGAAGCATAAGAAAGATTTGAATGAATATTTTGAAACAAATAATTAAATTGTTAACTTTTCATTAATTGAAGCATGAAAATCACCCAAATCAATAATTGTTCCTAATATAAATTGTTTATCGTTGTTGTGAATCGTCTACTTTTAAAATTTTCTTTTAGTGTTATTCCAGAATTCTACTAATGTATTATGGCAGCAGTTCTTTGTATTATTCTTATTCTTCAACAATAAAAAATATTAAATATTAGGACAAATTGTGTATAAAATTAATTTTGAAATTTTTTAAAAAAGATAGAAACAAATTGTACGGAAATGAAATTTGTGACACTAATAAGCTAATTTTCTGAAATTCAATAAGGTGTAAAATTAGTTTTGCCTAATTTTTTAAAATTTTTTATAAACTGAAATTTTAACTAACTTTTGGGCTTTGAAAAGTTGACAGTGATTTTTCTCTTGCCTTAAATATTAAGTGTGAGAAACTTGGTTGGAATCGGTTCAGTGGTTTAGGAGGAGGTGTGGAACATACACACACATACTTAGTCAAAATGTCTTTTATTTATACAAAGATCTCGACGTCGTTTCTAAACCAAGTTTACAAATTCATATAATTATATCAAAGTAACACAAATTCGAGGTTCTTCCTTGAAAGTCTTGCTAAAACCAAAATAAGTCTTGAAAATTAAATATTTTTGAAATTTAAATTTATGATTTTTTTTAGTTTGAAGTATAATGTTTAAGCCAACTCCACACTTAGGCAGACTACTGGGCGTTTCAATAATGAAGGGTAAAAAATACTGCATCAGCTGCTGAATAATAAATTTTGAAAAAATCATTAACATTAAAGAAAAAATTCCACGAAAATAATCAATAGATAAAGGAATATTTACAAAATAAACCGAAATATCGGAAAAATAAAGGCAGAGTATTTCAAAGCCTCACCGTCGCCTAGCAACGGAGAATCTATAAATTTCATTCAAAATCGTCTGCGTCAGTTCAATCATTTAATTAATTAAATTTTTAAAAAATAATAAAAATTGGAGGAAAAATCGCACAAAATTGAAATTGGTATCATTGGAAAGGTAAAATTTTGAACTTTAAGATGGTATAAAAATATTTTTTGTGCAACAATTTGCTCCAAAGTTACTACGGAAAAACGGTTTCGGTCAATTTCTAATTAATTGACTGTTTAATTAACTTTTAGACTTACTGCACGGAAATATAATTGGTATCATTGAAAAGGAAAAAAATTAAAGTTTAAGATGGTATAAAGATATTTTTGTCGGATTATTTGCTTTGAAGTTACGTGGAAAAACGGTTTCGGTTAATTTCTAATTAACTTACTGCTTAATTAACTTTTGGATTTTGAAAAGTTCATAAGTGTCTCCCCTTGTCTTAAATAATAAGTGTGCAAAATTTGGTTGGAAACAGTCCATTGGTTTAGGAGGAGATGTGGAACATAGCCACATACCAACATACATAGCCACAATGACTTTTATTTATAGTAAGATTTGAATTTTGAAAGATAGAATTACGCAAGATTGAACAATGAATACATTTTAATTTATGTAAATATTTTGGGTCAAACGATAAGTCGGTCTTTTCCTCCGTTTGCATGTAAACACGACAACTATAAAAAAGGAAAAATCTAAATAGATGAAATTTGTCATATAATTTGATTGCTAGAATTACTTGAGGATGTTTTAATATAGATAATAGTTTTGTACCAAATCCGTTAAGTGATTATACATGTATAGGATGTTAAAGGCAAGTACTGAGATTAAAGAGCCCATCGAATGATGCCATTTAGAAGAATCTGACATACAAAATTTGGTGTTGAACAATAGTTTTCTAATTATGCAATAAATTCTTGTATTCTGTAGCTCTAATTTCCAAATTAATTATTTAATTTCTGAAAAAACATTCATTGAATAATACGAATTATAAAATGCGAAATAAAAATAGTGAAGAATTTTTTTAAACTTTTTTTATCACTAATTAGAAGCATTTAATAAAGGATTTTCATTAAATAGACTCTGACTTAAGAATACCTTGTTTTGAATATCAAAATTATTGATTGTAATTTTCAGCAATTCAGAGTGAAACGAAATACGACTTAAAAGCAGTATGCTTATCAAATAATTGTTTTATATTTAAATAGAAAAAGCTGATACTTAAACTTCAAATAGTAATAATGGTAAATCAGTCAATAT
This sequence comes from Araneus ventricosus, assembly GCA_013235015.1. Lineage (NCBI taxonomy): Eukaryota > Metazoa > Arthropoda > Arachnida > Araneae > Araneidae > Araneus > Araneus ventricosus. Next base: position 10,798 of record BGPR01033577.1, on the reverse strand, counting down.
TTAAAATAAGCCGAGAAAAAACAATAGTAATAGTAATTATAAAAAATAAGTTCAGTTTTTTTTATGGAAAGGAAATGAATTAATTAAATTCTCTCAACATTAAGCTGCTTTTATATAAATCTTTATCTCAAATTAAGCTGAAGAATGTTTGTTAATCATACATAACTTCAGCAATTTTAATACTATTTTACTTTCATGTAAATAAAATATAAGGGAAATAAAAAGTCACTAAATTTTGTTTAAATGTGCGAAAAACTATTTTGGAAACTATTACAGCCGAAAGCTAATTACAGCTTCAGTATAACGATTATTTTATCTCTCACCTCCAGAAAATCACTAAATTATATTTTTATCTTTTCGCTAGCTTAATGGCATAAAATTTTACAATGATTGCCTTGAAATAAAAAGCGAATGCATGTTATATTATCTAGGTAATAAGATTTTTTCTGTTTTTTTATTTTCTTCTTTCCTTTTTTTGCTCTTATTACTCATTTATTCTTTCATTTTTATTCGAAAACTATGAAAGAAAGCTATGTTAGCAGAAAATAAAGATTAATCCAGATGTTTCGAACAGTTTTCCAGCAATGCGTATTGTTCCAAAAGTCTTTCTGTGGGTGTATGGTGTAAACAGTCCAACACGCAGGATAATGGAGAATGAAGGTTTATTTACAAATATGCAGGAAAACACGTAGCACAGGTACAGGAAACAATAGTTCTTGCACAGATCAGCAATGTAAACAGACAACAATTCACAGGTAATAACAGTCCAGCGCTTTGTTATCTAACAACACAAACAGTCAGCAAATAACTAATAACTAGTAGACAATAACTGCACTTTCAATAGCGCTCAGCTCACCAGCTTCCTAGCTCGCACTGCGGACGAACCTCTAAAGTCGTTCCCAATCGATCAACACAACACCGTCGTCCAAGCGCTCTCCTTATATAGTTTCCCCGGCAGGCCGTGACGTCACATGGAATGATCTAGCACATTCGTGTCGTATCTTTTCTCCTAATAGAGATATCGAGAAGATTCCAGCACCTTTTAAATCCCATATTTTGTCGCCAAAGTCGCCAAATTTCTCGCCAAGTTGCCAAGTTTGTCGCCAAGGTCAGGGGTCCAGACGGGGCTGATGTCGGTCATCCCATACTTACCCCTGTAAAACTCTCTTCCCAACCATAAGACTCACATTGCTGGGAAGCGACTTTCCATGTTTGTAAGAGTATTTATATGTTATTGCTTTTTGTGACAAAACCTTTAAAAAGCCTCAAATCGGAGGTACGAATAATATTTGCCAAATGGTGATTTTGTCATAGTACAGAGGCATGATTATTGATCTAGAATATGTTATAAAATATATAGTAGACTTGCGTTTTTAAAAATTTCATTTTTATTTTTTTAACATCAAAGCGTGTTTTTTTACATTATTCTTCTTATTTTCCTGTTCACGAATTTATTTTTATTTATTTACAACCCGCCCCGGCCCAGAGGGTGTTAAGGACTTCCGCAGGCCGGAGGGGAAACATAAAACAAAAGAAACGAATTACATTAAAAAGAATTTACAAAGAACCCCAAGGGGTGAGCAGAACAATTTAAAAATCATGGTTTATAACAATGAACTCTGAAAAAAGATAAAGAGCAAAACACAAAGCACAAGAAGGTAAAGAGCAAAAACACAAACCGAGAAGAGCAAAAACACAGAAAGCTTAACATTAAAAACACAAAAAGATTAAGTGCAAGAACACAAAAAGGTTTAGAGCAAAATTCTTATTCTTCTTTTCACGAATTTATTTTTATTTATTTACAACCCGCCCCGGCCCAGCCTACCCAACAGGGTGTTAAGGCCTTCCGCAGGCCGGAGGGGAAACATAAAACAAAAGAAACGAATTACATTAAAAAGAATTTACAAAGAACCCCAAGGGGTGAGCAGAACAATTTAAAAATCGTCGTTTATAACAGTGAACTCTGAAAAAAGATAAAGAGCAAAACACAAAGAAAACAGCATTAAAAACAACAAGATTAAGTGCAAAAACACAAAAGGTTAAGAGCAAATTATTCTTCTTTTAACAAGTGTATTTTATTTATTTACAACACGCATGCCAAGCCTATCAAGAGGGTGTAAGGCCCCACAGGCCGGACATAAAACAAAATAAAGGGAATTACTGTAAGGAAGTTACAAGAACCTCAGAGGAGCAGAATGAATCATTATTTATAACAATGGAACTCTGAAAAAGATAAAACAAACACAAAGCACAAGAAGATAAAGAGCAAAAACAAAACGAGTTAACATTAAAAACACAAAAGATTAGTGCAAAACACAAAAAATTTAGACAAAACAAAAACGCAAAAATTCAAGAGCAAAAAACGCAAAAAACAAACATTAAAACACGAAACACATGCAAAAAATATAACCAAATTAAAATCAATAGCATTTAAAACCAAACAATTACAAACAAAATCGAGAGACAATAAGTATTAAAAAACCTACACAAAATCGCTTGAATGTCTATCATTAAGAAAAATTGCCACGTTCTTCATAGGAATGTTTATTAACTAGGTATGTCTTTGACTTAAAACCGAATTATATGTCATTTCTTATTTATTTTGCAATCGCGATAATCTGAAAAATCATGCTCAGTTATTTAATTATTGAACAAATTATAATTGTTGGTATGTTAATTGATTGCAAATAAGCACAAAACTGAACTTTTGTGTATACGTGGCAACAAATTTGTAAACAGGCGTGATGATGGACGAATGTTGTTTTAAGGACAAAATAATTAGAATAAGACATTGATTAGATGGAACAAATAATTAATTAGACAAAATTGTTATTTAGGACAAATTAATTAATTAGGACAAAATTGTTATTAGGACAAAATGACAAAGGTAGGACAAAAGTAATTAGGACAAAATTGTTAATTAGGACAAAATAATTAATTAGGACAAAATTGTTAATTAGGACAAAACTGGCGGTTAATTGGTAGACTCGAGTGAGGCAAACGGAAAGAAGGTAGTGCCTCATTTGAAAGTGCGCTTTTCTTATCATGGAGGGTCTTTAGAGGTATTTGATGTATTTTGCGAACTAAGAATCCCATACATGCTTATTTGGATTCAGATCTGGAGACTAAGGCGGCCATTTTTTGTGCTATCTTCCGTTTCTAAGTATTCTGGCATCCGAGGTATTGGATACGGCGTGCATTTTTATCGATTTGCAAAATATCTGGGCCAACAACACTGTAAGGTCATAGCCCAGTGATACCGGGGTCCGATCCGAGATCAATAAGACACAGCAATACAGCACATTAAAACTTAACTATGTTTCTGGAGTAATGGCATATGTACAATAAATTTACACATGGATTACACATTCGAGAGATTTGCATAAGTTTCGGATGAGATCGCGCGAGTCAAAATGTTCGTAACTGGACTTAATCGCAGTTGTCAGGGTGAGTCACTCGTAAACAATCGATAGGCAATCGATTCAGGAAACTGATAAAGTTCAGTCAATGGGTTTCAACTCAGGGCTAGTTCAGTACGTTCCGGTGACCGGAAGAGGAAATTTGAGGTAATAGAACGCTCAATTAAGCGAAGTAAACCACCAAAGGGTTATGCAAGCTACCGAGGTCGGTATTTATCAGCGAGGTATACAAACGCTCACTACCTTTCCAGCAATTCTCCAAAGGAATGCTATGATGCGTTTTTGCAGCTCACCAAAGGAGCTAGTCTAGCCAAAAGGTTGGCTAAAATTTCACGGGGTCAAAACGCCAGTAAACAAGTCCAGAACTCGAGCGTCGAGATTCTGACTTCCAATCTTCGTCAATCCTTCGATCTCCAATCTCTTCGAATCTCTTTAAACCCTCACGTCGAGCCCCTATGAGGCGTGGTCGAAAGGTTAAGTCCGGTTGCTGATCACAACCACCAATCACAAGCCTGAGCTCTCTTTCCCATCTCATCATTGGAAAAGGGTCGAAACATACGGGTTCCTTTGTTGGCACGACTTGGGAGGCCTTCCAACGGCCGAACTCGGTGCGATCCCTTCAACTCCCCCGGGTTACGTAAACGGGGTTGGATTTTATGACTCTGGATAGCATCGCGCTCTTTCTGTTCGGTGCCTTAGGGAGTCCGTCGGTGGTCCGTTCTTGTGGGAAAACAGAGCAAAGGGGAGACCTCACAACACCCATAAACAGCCTTACATGGAGTCCAAGGCCTTCTCCACATTTTTGAGATCAGGTTCAGAACTTCCATCAAGGATGTGTATTTCGGCTCTCCCATTTATATTAACCTTTTCACGTTCAGTGGTTTCACAGTGGAACCACACACTGAGAATTTTTTTACTGCGCATGGGCGAAACGTAGCGTAATTTTTCTTTCATAATTTAAGAGTCAGATATATAGGCCAACTTATACAAAAATTCCAGTTCAATATCGCTAATATTCACAAAGATATCGGCATTGCTAGAGGTAAATTACTTTTAATCTCTAAGAGCTTTTCATCTTGCTCAAATTGATATTTTTTAAAATCGAATCTTCGAAAGTAATATTGAATTTTAGGAAAATTGCGTATCCTGAATATTCGCGTATACTTATAAATTAAATACGTAATTTAAGTTACATTTCGATGATAATTTTTTCGGATGAAAAGTAGCCCGTTACCTTTCATTAGTTTCACTCTAAAACCACAAAATTCTTGAAAAGAAAACATGCTAATTTCTTTTACCTTTACATATTTATGATGAGCTAATTTTTGAGGTAAATTTAGTAATTTTCAAAACGAAACATATAGTGATCCGAGCTCCAACATGCAACGCATCCTTAATTAAATTTGCAAAATATAAAATTTAAATTAAACGAATCACAATAATTGAACTTTTAATATATTTTATCTAATAAAATCAACTCATAATCTTCTAATATATTGCGAATTAATTTTTACTTTCTCGTATACGAAGTATACAAAGAGAAAGTATTGTAATCGTCAAAAAATTCGAACTCGAGATTTTGACGAATCTCCACGTTTTTGACCTCCCTGAGTAAGAAAAACACAATTTCAGAATTATGTCTGTCTGTCTGTGAACACAATAACTCGAAAACTATTAGAGCTACGGGGATGAAATTTGGTATGTGGTCTTTAAACATAATTTGTAGATTTCTGTCAAATTTTGGACAAAATCCGTCAAAGGGAAGTCTGTCTGTCTGTATGTCCGCGGTCATGTGAACACTATAACTCAAAACCTTGAATAGCTAGATCGATAAAATTTCGTCCACGGTTTTATCGTCATGATTGTAGGTCCGTATAAAATTTTGGGCCAAATCCGTCAAAGGGTTGACTATCTGTCGGTCCGTATAATTTACTTTTGAAGAGAATCCGTTATCTCCACGCGCATGCGTACTGGAAGAACGGAGAGGAATTTCATTACGGAGTAGCGAATTACGTCAGTTTGTCCTTGAGCCGGTAAAAGAGGAAAATCGGTACGCATCTTTTTGAATTTCATTTTTTGCCTAGCTATTTTTCAATCAGTATACTGAAAAACCTTCTGATAGTCATTGGATTCTGGTAACAATAGGTTCTAATTTTTTTAGCCACGCGGGGGAAGGGGAAACGGCACCTTTTTGGGGAAGTATACGAGAAAGTTTAGGGGAGAACACTCCCGCTAGTTGTAATAATAGTTTAATTCGAAGCTTAAGGTGTCTAAACAGTTTTAAAAGCATTATAATCTAATCACATGACCATTGTAGGTTCCATGTTAAAGTCATTCAGTAGAAAAAACATTTTGGAGCTGGTTTTTGCAATGCAAACTAATTTCACTTCTTTATGTGTTCTTTTAACTCAACGTTGAGAAAGAGCTTCAAGTACCGGAAAAAAAACTCTTCTTCTTACAAGCCCTTTATCTTCGTCAACAGACGGAGACATCCTTTTTGTAGCTCGTGTAACACAAAGACTTTTAAAAAAGTATCTTTCCAGGCTTTAATTTGCTGAGGTAGAAAAAAATTCTTGCTTGAATTGTTTGAAAACAATTTTCTTTTTAACATTAGAACCATTTTAGCTTACAGCTATGAGCAAAAAACTTAACTGTACCTTATGATGAGAAGTAACTGCTTTTTTTATGTCTATAGATTGGAGACTATAAATCTGTAGCTTAACTATTTTAATATTTTTTAACAATATACCTCAATATTTATTTATTCTTTAATATAAACTAGAAAATCACCCGTCATGGTATGACGGGTCAAATTGCCTCTTCATTCGAGAGATTTCCCTTCAAATTTGACGTGTTTAAATACATATATGTATAAAATATTTTCGTGGTTGTAGTCATTAAACAGCCGAGTTATTAACTAACTTTCTTTTATTATCCAAATATTTAAAACATTTTTAAGGAGAGTGGAGGATATACGTGCATCTTAGTTAAAGGTTTCAAGTCAAAAGACAACAGAAAATCCCTACATTTTCTCAGATAGGGATTTGACATACACACACGTGATCAAAGTGAAGGGAATAATAGCTATTTTTAGTAAATTACGTAAGTGTTTTAGGGAAAAGTCTGGCGCCAACAAGTCGCTGATTTCGCGATTTATGTGGGCGCGTGGAAGTAATTAGAATATTCTTTTAGTAATAAATATGCCAAAACGAGATTTAATATACCTCCTGCGCGGGAAATAAAACGAAACTGGAGTTTAAGAAAAGTGATTTTGGACTACATTAAGACTTTAAAATATATAATATTAGAATTTAAAGCAAAATTAAGTGATATTATTACATGTAATATATATGCGAGAGAAATGTTTAACATTGATTGAAAACAAATAAAATAAACATATGTTTTATGACAGGAAATTTTTTTTATTTACATATTATTTACATATTTCTTTATTCAAAAAATCATCGTGGCATCCAAAAATCCATTGTGGTATTCATCCGTGAAATCCATCGTGCATCGGCGTCCAAACTATATCACGAGCATGATATACCACTGACGTAATTTACTTCTTTCTATTGAAAAACGAAAATTAATTTGAAATATAGGATTAATATAATTTAGGAGGAAGCTATTGATCATAGCGAGATAAATTTTATATCAATCGATAGCAAATTTTATTTCACTATTTTAGAGCTATTAAATGTGAAATTAGAACGACAATTACTCTTTTAAATGTAAATTTACTGAAATTTAGGTGCTCTAACAATGAAATAATGCTGTTTAACGTCTCGCAGTGCTATGGCGCGAGTTTTATTGTTGGTGACGTCAGAGCGTTACCGAGAGATCTGGGCTATTGTATTAGTAATTATGATATTACTTCACTTATAATGTTATGATATGACGTCATTTATAATGTCTGGTCAAGATGATAGCGTCTTTGTGTTATACAACCAAAGGTTCTCAACTGACATGAATAAAAATTCCGTAAAAGTATCCAAAATTGCCTTTTCTACTGAACGATATGTCACTGTAGCCTTTTGTTTTTGTGCGTTTGATGTTTTCTTTATCATTCCTATTAAAATCTGAAGGTAAACAAACATATGTATATATGTCCGGCTATCTTCTCACGAACCACTGAATGCTGAAACGAGCCGAAAGTACCAAAAGATGGGAAATAATCCAAGGAATCCATTTTGACCATTGAAATTCCGAAATTATAATTAGTTAAAAAGATATTAATTAAAAACGTCAAAAGGAATGAATTCACGTGCCGCCATCTACTGGCAGCTTGGTGAATTCATTCACGGCGGATTCTTTTTTCCCTATTATTCGTTTTCATATCCGGTGTTGCATTTTTTTATTTATTAATTTAAAGGAATTTCTATTATTGGTATTTCTTTTTTAGCGGAATTCTGTGTTTGGATTCATTAACATTGGACAAAAATCGTTTTCATGCATTTTTTGTATTTAGATGTTTAACTTCATTACGTTTGTTGAGCAAAGTAAGTGACAATATTTCTTGATTGTTGAGAAAAACGGAGGCGGGGCATATATGGATCCCAAGAGTCTCACGTGACCTCACTTCTCTCCGCCCGGGAATATATTATTATTCTAGATAGCCCGTGCAACGCCGGAAAACACAGCTAGTTTAACTTTTATAAGAATAAAATATTCTTTCGGCATCTTTAAATTTAAAATATTGTCTTTTCAACGTTGTCAATGGGATTATAATGCTATTTTCCCTTAAACTCCACAATTTTTAAAAAAAAAATACTTAGCATACTTCCATCCTGTTTGTTTTTATCACTTTATTATTTATTTTCTGGAAAACAATTTCACTCTACAATGCCGAACAAACCGTTGAAAACAACAGTATGGATGTAATGCTACGACATTCTAAAACATTTAGTTCAAAATAATTAAAAAATAATTTATTGGCTTTTTGGCGACATTGGCTAAGCCACTTGGCACAAACGTTTGTTCTCTTTACCGTGCCAAATTTCGGCTTGTGGACTAATATATTCCTAAATGAGTTCACTTCCTCTTTTCTAAGGAAAAGGAAAATGCAATGCAAAAAGACGTGTGAGAGCTTCTGGTATAGAAATACTAAGCTTATTTTAATCAAGAAATTTTTGTTATCAGGGCTTGTGACATTTGCCAGCAAACAAAATTGTAAATCTCACAGTTAATTAGTATAAAATCGTTTTCAAAAGTCAGCATTTTAAAACACTTAGCAGGATTCTTATGGGGGTGTAACAAACAAACTTTAAATAATATCTTTATACCCTTTCACTACGAATTTTTTGAATAAAAATTTTTATCCAATTTTCTATGCGGATTTTTTTTATTTATAAACAATTTTTTGCGAATTAAAATAATAGGCTCCAAATTATTGTTCGGATCTTTTTTCTCCTCCGAGCGGATTTTAAATCAAAGGCTTGGACATTATAGTTCCATAACCAAAAACATTTCATTTTTATGCATGAATCATGTTTATTATTAGTTATTGCGAAAAGTTTTTTATACAGGGTGTTGCCGAATTCGACCGACAAATTCCGAGGGGTGATGTAGGTATCAAGAGGATGAAAAATTAGCATAGAACATAGGGTCGCACACGACGTTTAGTCGGTGAAAATCGCAAAAATACAGGGTGTCTGAGAATTGTTGGACACTGTTAAAAAATTAATAAAAAAAACTATTAATGTTAAAATCACGAATTTTTTTAAAGACGAAAGCGCATTTTTAAACATTTTTTTCCAAGGTAATTAACACGCTGTTTTGGTGGTTCAGGGGATCGTAAATTACTAAAAATCGAAAATTAGTTTAGAGACATTATCTGCAAAAATATTAACCACTTAACTGAATAGTTTTCTTTGCTATCTAATAAGATGATCCCTCCTGTTTTGGAAAGGGGCTGTCGTTTTCATTCATCTAAGAAGGCATAGGATACTTAAGATGTTTATGGATCCTACATATTTTTTGTGTCAAATTATAAAGCTAATTAATGATTCAATTTTAGTTTATAAGACTAAAATTTCGATAATTCGATGCACGAGTATTCTCGGGCTGTTAAGTTAAGCGGTTAAAAGTGGAAGAAAAATAAAAGCATGAAATTGTATGGAATTTTACGCTCTTTAATTTGTTACTTCACATGTAGTGTGAAAACTGAAGAGCTTGCGAGATATTCAAGAAAAACTAAAAAAGACACCAGAAAATGATCTGACTATTATTTACTCATCTGAAAAAAATGTTTAAAAGTGTGCTTTCATTAAAAAAAATCGTAGTTGAAACATTATTAATTTTTGAACAGTGTCCAACAATTCTCGGACATCCACTAAATGTCGTTTGCAACCCTATGTTCTATGGTAATTTTTCATCCTCTTATGCCTACTATCAACCCTCTGAATTTGTCTGTCGAATTCGGCAACACCCTGTATATTTACAATATTTTATCAATATTATTGCAAAAAATGCGTATTGCTTACCAACAGAACAAAACTATCAAGCATAAATGCACAGAAGAAAAGTCTTCAGTAAATGATGGCTTTTGGAAGGAATAGGCTGTGCCATCTAGCTGAATAAAGATGAAATGTGCACAATTGTTCTTGTTCTACAACTGGGACATATTACAATAAGTTGCAAAGCAATTTTTTCCCTGTAGTATAAGGTGTACCCAAATGAAAAGGATACCTTAGCTGTATCGGCGTTGTATCAAATCCCAGTGAGTTAATGTGCTAGCCGATAGATGGCGTGGTGGTATTCCCAGTTGCACCTGCATAGTTAACGGCTTCGCATCAATATCATCATTTCTGGAGAGTTGTTTCCGCAGTTCGTTGCATGATGGATTCCTCCAGATCAGCACAAAGAGCAGCTATCCAATTCTTAGCGCAGAAGGGGAGCATGCTTCACAAATTTATCGTAGGATGAAAAAGGTGTACGGAGGGCAGTGTCTCGCACGGTGCACCATATTCCGGTGGTGTCAGCGTGATGAGGCGGGACGCGTAAACATCAAAGACTTGCCACGCTCTGAGCAGGCGCACATTGTGATCCAACAGTGCCACGATTTCGGCTGTGGATGAACTCATACGGCAGAATCGTCGGATCGCCACACGTGAAATTGTTGTTGAACTGTCGATAAGCAAAGGAACTGTGCGTCACTTAATCCACAAAAAGCTTGGTTATGGCAAAGTTTGTGCACAGTGGGTGCCCAAGCAGTGCCAGAGAATCAGAAGACGGCGAGAATGGGTGTTTTCCTGACCCAGCAGTTTCTACTCTGAAGCCATCCACTCCCTTCCTAGACAAGGACAGACAAACAAACAGACAGCCAACTCTTTAAAGGATTTAGTCCAAAAATGTCCACATAGACAAGGGCAAACAAA
>BGPR01033576.1:0-16907 GCA_013235015.1 Araneus ventricosus | reverse complement strand
CGAGGTGCATTCAGTCACCATTACGACTACCTGTGTGCCAAATTTCATGGCTGTAAGTGCGATAGATTCGTCTGGACATCGCAGGCACACACAAACATTGCCTTTTATAAGTATATATATATATTGATATAACTTATTATATATGATCATACAGAAACAAAGTAAACAAGACATATCAAGAAGCAAATCCTAAAATAAAAAGTCTTTATTTGAATAATACAACCAAATTTAAAACAAAATCTAAAGAATTGAAAAGATTATCGATACCATGAACAAGAAATTAAGAATAAACATTTATATGTCAACAAGTAAAAAAACACTGTTGTTATTAAAAGTATTGAAAAATGCAATCCAAGTATATGGAGTTTTGAACAATTAATATAGCAGCTTGGCTGTGGACAAGCTTTATATATATATATAAATCCAAATATAATTTGTATATAATCATACAGATATAAAGTAAACAAAACATATCAAGAATCAAATCCTATACTAAAAAGTCATTATTAGAACAATACATCAATTTTAAATAAAATCTAAAAAATTGAAAATACTAAAGATGCCATGAATAAAAAATCAGGTTTAAGCATTTATATGTCAACAAGTAAACAAATTCTGTTGTTATTAAAATTAGGAAGTAGGCAATCCAAGTAAATGGAGTTTTCAACAATTAATATAGCAGCTTGTCTGTGGACAAGCTTTAGCTTATATATATATATATATATATATATATAATATTGTGTTAGTATGTCGTTTAGGGTACTCTCCCCAACAACTGTGTCGAATTTTAAAATTACACCATTTTTTTAAATTTACAATTCGTTGACTGGACTGTGAGTAGAAGGAAACTTGTGACGGTCAGCAGATGTGAGGGGAGGAAGGGAGCATAATTATCATCAAATGGGTTTGCCACCCACCCGCCCGCTCCGACACATACATTACGACCCTTGTATAATTATTATATAGGCATACCAATACAATAAGGAATTTTAGAAATATTAACTTATAATTCCCCGTGTAATTTCTACACTATTGATGCTACAAAAGCAATGTAGGACTTTTTTTGTAGAGAATTTTATTTCGTTTAATTTTGTAATTGAGTGTTTTTCGATAGAACCCATAGTTTTCGAGATATTTAAGGAAAACTGGAAATGCCCCCCCCTTTAAACCCCTGTACCCCCGCGTACCCCACCGGTGGGGACTTTTGGTATGTCGTTTAGGACACTACCCCAACAATTGTGCCAAATTTCAAAACTACACATTTTTTTTTTCTATTCGTCGATTTTTGGCCTTCGTTGTCTGGACTATAATTATGATACGATTTTAACCGGCGAGGGATATGTTGTAGGGAGGGAAACACCTCGGCTGAGTTTAAAGGGGGGGGGGGGAAATGGTGGGAAGTTGAAATTTTCACATTTCCCCATTACTCGCTTACTATTGTAGATAGAAAGAATATTCACATTAGATTATTGCCTCATCATAACGAACAACTTTTGTGTTGAAAGTTTTTCGATAGCCACAATTGCTCAGAAATTATTTATTTATTGATTGATTTAAAGAAAAACGCACAAAAGTGATAATACAGAGTGCAATGAACAACAAATACACGAAAAATACAAGCCACAATGAGTAAATCATAAAGGTATTTTAATACGCATTAGAGTAGAAAAAAATTGAATGCAGAGAATATAAAAATTCAAAACCATAAAAATTTTCCAAACACATAAATGATTTAAAACGAAAACCCGCTCTCACAAAAGCAATAAAAGACACACTCATCATGGCACTAAAAGTGATTTTCAACCCCAAACTTTGACTGCTTTTAAACCTAAGCTTTCGCACCTCGTTGGAAAGCTCTCTTAAATTGCATTCTCTTCCACCCTCTATCATTTCTCATATCTCAAACCCTTAAAGAATTACAAGTGTAGTTTGTGGAGGAAGGTAAAATTTTCTTTTGCATATCATTCCTTCCTACTTTAGGGGACAACTCAAGTATGGGTATGGGAACTTGCCATATGAGTAAGCAGAGTCTCGCTTCTCGGTGGGTTGTAGTAAAGGTGGTGTGGTTCTTATGTGGTACTCCGATGAAAGGTCATACCCTTGTAAAAGGGGGTGGGATCGACGCATGGGTTACTCGTGATGGGGGCTGTTTCGCGTCGGATGTTCTTTCAGAAGTGCCGGGATGCCTAGGCAGGGACGGGTTTCTCTTTGTGATTTCCTCATAACTCCGAATAAATGAAATCTCCCCTCACCTTCCAGCTTATCGACAGAGGGTGTTTTTTTCTTGGTTCATGGGTTATGGGTTCTGACTAGTCCGTCACGTGATACTCTTCTCCTGTTCTGCGGGAAATGGAATAATTCATTTACATATGGAGAATATTTAAAAAGTTCGGAACATAGTAGCATATCAGAACATTAAAGCTCTGTAACTTACATAGATTCATTTTGGATACGAGCACATATGAATTAAAAAAAGTTGAAACAATAATTAAGTTAACTTAACAGTACTCAATTATAACGCAAATGTAGAATCTCTACAATTTCGGGAATGAACCGAAATGTTGAATCTATTAGTCAAGATCTGCGGATGCTGAAATTAGTTTAGTTTAGTTATATAAATGCCACCTTTCAAATCAACACGTGGACCATTTTAGAACTGGTTTCTCAAATCTAACCACGGTCAGATGACGAGGACAATACCTAAACCGTCGAAAAGGAATGAATTAGTATCTATTACAGAAACGAATGCGGTCAAAGTTTTAAAAGAGTTTTTAAAATAAAGCAGAGTTTGGACAGTACTCTTGCTAAATAATATATGCTATCTTTTGTGTTATTAGTGAATTTTGTTTCTATTTGCTTTTCTTGTCATGTGAAAACAAACTGAATATTTTCCCAACATGTCTTTTTAATAGGTGGAAATCTTTAAATAAGATTAGTTTCCGATAGAATTGCAGTGGAAGTATTTTGATACGTTGGTGCTGCCATCTATATGTAGTAGTAAGAAGTTTTAATTAAATTGAAAAGAAGATTCCGGATCATCCTTAAAATTCTCAGTTTTTGACGGTTTATTCTGGCTTGAAAATGTCTCAAATTGCTGCGATTTTAAACTTATAAGTAAATTTTATATATTAAAAAGTGTTTAACATTGCATTTAAAAGAATCTTCGTCTTCAAAAGTTTATAATGGTATAGAGAATTTTATTCTGATAGAAATTTCGCGTCACATCACTCTGTTGGTTAATACTCACAATGTAATGTTAAAATGTATTATTTTGACAAATGCATTTTTTAAATACATATTACTTTCAAGTTCTTTAAAACAGCAGTAAATTAATATGCTAATACTCTCAATTTCTATTAAAATATAAAAAAAGTTATTTTTTTAATATTCTTAAAAAAATTTAGGCACGCGTTGCAATTTATATTTATGTATTTTAGAGCATTTTAAGAATACCCTATAAACCACTCTTTCTGTTATGTAAAATGTAATGGTTATACTGATACATTTTTAATTATCGCAAACTGAAATCTCACATTAAAGAAATTGCGAAAACAGTTGGTGATAATAAGCGGTTAACAACGCAATTTTTTTTAATTTGCAAAGATTTTATTTCACGATTCTAATACACTATTAATATAATTCAAAATGTTAAATGAAAGAAATTGAGAAACAAGCAGGGATAAACTAGACATGGAAAAATAAAAAAAAGTTCTTTATGCTTATCTCAACGACGAATATATTTGGCTTTTTTGACACGGAAATGGCTGTGGTTGGCAAGGGTAATTGGACCCCACCTGCCGCAGTTATGTCCTAAGCGATCTCAGAACCTCACATCCCCTCAAAAGAAGCCAACCGCCTCAGACCGGCCTTCGTCGCTGTTAAGGGAGGGCTTTTAAACCGTCCAGGACTCATAATACCAACCTTTACAGGAATAGGGACCATGGGAAAATTTCGAGCATGCTGATTGGTTTCTTCTGCAGCGTCATGTATGACGTCAGAGTAACCGGTTGTGGAGCAAGCGAAAGAGTAAGGCAGTTGCTATTTGCATATGCTGAATCTTTTAAAATGTCTGCTTTTGAGGAAGAAAAACTTCCATCTTCAAGAGGTTGTAAGTAAGTCACAGGACACTATTGTCTTACGCAGCAATGTTCGTTCTGCGCCTAGCAGAAAAAGGAAACATTCCTTCGGACTAAATAAAAAACTGAATCAACCCAATGCTATGAGGCATTAGATTGTATTTTGTATAACATTTAATTGCATATTGTACAAAAAATTTTCCTTGTAAAAAATGCATAAATTGTATACAAATACATACTTACAAAAATAAAATTTTTGGCACTTCATCTATCTTTCTCTTAAAATGTTCAGTATTTTTTTATGTAAATTTATTTGAATAAATTACCTCTTGTTACCAAGTACTTTTAACCTTAAAATAGAAAAGTATATCATTAATAAAGAGTCAGTGTTTCTTTTTCTGAAAATAAATTTTATTTTCTTAAAGTCACTCATAAAATATTTGTGAAAAACTTCAGTAATTTCTTGTTATTGAAGTACTAATAAAAAAAATACATAAGAAATATAAAAGTTAAAAAGTCTCACCTTTTCTTGTTTTTCGTTTGAAACCTTTCCTTTATTATCAGGGCTCTATTTCCAATTATAATAAAAAGCAGTAGTTTGAAATTAATGCATACAGTATATGTATGAGACAGAAAGACTGAATACATGAGTGTAAGTGATAAGTTTTAGTTAAGGAAAAAGAAGGAACTAAAAAAAATTCACAAAGTTTTCAGATCAGCAGATAAATGAAAAAACTGCTTAATTATTAATGATACCCCTTTCTCAAAAGGAAAAGTCTTATTAAATTACTTACTTTTTTTATTAGTTAAAATTTAATATTTGGATGAAATAGAAAAAAAAGTTTGAAAAATTGAAAAGTCAGAAATTATAAAATAATTGATATTGCAAAATATTCACATTAAAAATTAATGTGAATATTTTACAATGAAAAGACTGCGTTTTAATCTAATAAAATTAGATATTTAATTAAAAATCACAGCTTTTATATTTTGATGAGATGGCGAAACCATTTACTTTCTTTCACACTCAATATTTCATGCCATTCTGTCGAGTTCAAATTTGTTATACAAAGATTGAAATTCATTGGAAATAATAAAGGTATTTTTGTTAGTAGCATTCGATTAAAAGTCGTATTCTTAGGTGTTAATCCGTATTCATCAGATGATAAACTTTAAATGCACTTTGAACACCACTATAAGGCATGTGGACAATAAGTCTGTGACATCATACATGTCGCTGCTTAAATAACCAATCAGCACACTCGAAATTTCTCCATGGTCCCTAATCCTGTAAAGGTTGGTATTATGCGCCCGGGACCGCCTCGCTAGGTGTGAGAGGGTTAAATAAGATTATGTTTCCATTCAATAGAATCGAAATTTCGTCATTAAAAGGCGAATCTGGAAGATTTATCTCATTTCATAAATTTATTTACTATGTAATCGCATATTGCCATGCAGTTATGGAAGTTTTATTCATTTTTACTTTCTCGTATACGAAGTATACCAAGAGAAAGTATTGTAATCGTCAAAAAATTCGAACTCGAGATTTTGACGGATCTCCACGATTTAGACCTCCCTGAGTCCGAAAACCACAATTTTGGAGTTATGTCTGTATGTCTGTCTGTGTGTGTGTCTGTCTGTGAACATGATAACTCGAAAACTATTAGAGCTACGGGGATGAAATTTGGTATGTGGTCTTTGAACATAATTTGTAGGCTTCTATCAAATTTTGGACAAAATCCGTCAACGGGAAGTCTGTCTATTTGTATGTCCGCGGTCATGTGAACGCTATAACTCAAAAACTTGAATAGCTAAATGGATAAAATTTGGTACACAGTTTTATCGTCATGAATGTAGGTCCGTATAAAAGTTTGGGCCAAATCCGTCAAAAAGAGGCGTTCAAATTGCATATTCAATTTCTTTTAATCCGATTCTCATGCGCATGCGTATTGGTAGCAATCTGTTATTGTTGTAAATTTTATTTACAACAATAAATAATGTTTTCAAGCACCAATTATTAACAATTTTTTTATTGTTGTAAATCAAACCGATCTCATTATTTCAGCAAATCTTTCATTCACACGCTTTTGCAATTGTTACGGTTGTGGTAGTATAAATTGTTTTCTTGGGAATTCAATTCCAAAGCAGAATTTTCGCTTTAGTATTCATTGCATTGCCTATTTTATCGCGCCTGCTTCAAAGTAATATTTTTTTGAAACGTGGCAACAGATATTTGATTTCAGGTTTGTTTGTTTTTTTGTTTTACTTTCTCGTATACGAAGTACACAGAGAGAAAGTATTGTAATCGTCAAAAAAAATCGAACTCGAGATTTTGACGAATCTCCACTTAGAAAGTATGCGAGAAAGTTTAGGGGAGACCACTCCCGCTGGTTTATTTTCACTTTATCATGTCCATTTCAAATATAAGAGACAGTAAGTCCATTCTGACTGCACAGCTGCTGCCATTACATGCCTCTCATAAGGAATTAAAGTTAATCATTTAACTGATAATTGAGTTCTGTAAATTTTCAAATACAGTGATCTCTCACTTATGCACGAGCGCAGGGGACAGCGAAAAAACCCGCGTAAGTGAGAGACGAGCATGAGTGAAAAACCACAAAAGAGAGCTTAAAAGTTAAACATCAACACAGTGTACATGTATTGTTAATTAATACTATGTATATACTACTGAAAAATGTAAATAAGATTAGTTTCAAACTGCAAATACGTGTATAACTTCCGCTGTAATTAACGGAAGTTATACACGTTTTTGCAGTTTGAAACTAATCTTATTTATAAACTAATCTTTTTTAAGAACCCAAAGAAAATGGAAATGCTCCCGATTTTTTAAAATCTCTCTCAATGACGATTCTGGGACATTAAAATGCTCCGCTAAGCTTTTTTCGAGGTGCAAGGATTTTCTTCGAATTTCTTAATAACATCCATTTTAAACGAATTTTAAGCGAAAGCGACAATTTCGTTTTTTCCGCCATTTTAAAACCTGCCCATCTAACCAAAACTCCAAAGATGGTTCTTTCTCTAGCGATCAATGCCACGTGGTACTTACAGTACTAACCTCTCTAATTGGCTACTGTATAAATGAGACTTTTACTGACGTCAATCACAAGAACCCCCACGTACATCCCTGTGCATAAGTTAGAGGAATGTCTTCCTGCAATCTGAACAATAGAAGAAGGGCGAGGGAATGCATTACTAGAAGCAGAGCAAAAACCCTTTTTGCACCGCTCATAAGTGAGAGGTGCGTTTCTAGTGCGGCGCATAAATGAATAAGAGTTATTATTGTTTTCCCATATCCCTGGCCGGAACCGCGAAAAAAACGCGCATAAAAGAAAGCTCTTACAAGTGAGAGGTCACTGTATTTTGTTGTCTTCTGGAACTTAAAACTGCTCAATATTTTAGAAATGTGGCACATCAGAAAGGGTATGGAAATCGGTTACAAAATTTCATCTGTATGAAAGATGTCAAATTAAAGGAAAGCTCTACAAAAGAGTACAGTGGAATCTCGATTATCCGGGCCTCTTTCATCCGAAGTCCCTGTTTACCGACCTGCACTAGAAAATAGAATGTTTTTTTTAAATTTTTTTAATAAAATCTACAAGTTTTTCAAAAAAGGATATCGAAGTTTACATTGGAGCAGATTTTTACGATGCGAAGGATTGTGAAATGACATTATTGGGAGGCGATTTTTTATAACTCAAGAAGTTATTAAAACATGATAAAAACGCATTTTCGTTCTTATTGAAGCGTTTCAATAATGTTGTGTGCAAATTTCAAGCATTTTCATGGAAAAAATGTAACATTAATGTGTCGGAAGGATTTACTTTGTTGAGCGGGGGAAAATATTCTTTTAAGCATTCCCCTAAAGAATCAGTGGGAAAATGAGGAGGAAATAAACAAAATTAATAGCATTTGTGAATCCTCTTATCAGTGATTGTTCGTTTTAACCTTCCTTATGATGGATGAATATTTTAACGTCCTTTCTAATGTTCTATGTGTATTTTCTTCTCTTCTCGCAATTCTAAGAAAGTATTTCTCGGACTGAAACGTCTGTTAATACGTGATAGTAGGGAAAATGGGGTAAAACCGGGTTGCTGAGGTTCGAATGCCTGTTGGAGCTAAAATATTCGACAAAGAGCTTGTCAAGTTTTATTAAAATATTCATCGTTTATCGGAGTGCAAAATATCTTTCCAGAAAAGTCACAGTTTCATTAATTTTTTATCAATGATTTTTTTAAAAAAAAGTTAAGCTATGGGTCATGTTAACGTTATGGGAAATTAAGAGAATTAAAAATTTATCAAAGTGTCCCTCGAAGAGAAGCAGAGAATAAAACAGAGCTGAGTGGTAAACATTGGCTCGATCCAGTTGGAAGATAAAATGGCCAAAAATGCTCAACCAAACCAGTATGGGGAGAAGCGTCGATGGAGCTCCTGAACATTTTAACATAGAATTTTCATGAAAGTTAAACCCTACCAAGCAAATTGTGAAAATACCTTACTGAAGCATATAAAGACAAAGGGGACACACAATAAATAACACTAATACCATTAAAAAAGCCTTAATGTATTTAAACGTATAAATTTAACTATTGGAGGATGGAATGTTACGTCGAAGATAATAAATACATGATTGCTGGATTACAGATTAAGTCATAAAAAGTTGATTTTGCTGCACCTACGTGCAACTATAGGATTTCACGGGTCACCTGGATCAAGCAAATATGTTCAATTTCCGTCTCAACTCAAAAACGCGTCGATTAATTCTTCGGATCACACCCCCATATCAGATTAAGACAAAGAAACTCCTGGTCTTTTCTATTTACTAATGATCAATTAAGTCCTTCAAACGGCTTATTAGCAGCTGCGCAAAGCAGTATTTGGATGAAACTCATACCATATGTCAGTTTTAATAAAATCTTCAGGAAAGGGGATGAGTGGGGAAACTGATGATTCCTTAGATGTTTCCTTACAAGTCGAGAGAGAAATTCTACGAACGTCAATCGTTAACGATGGTTGAAAATGAGGGATCGGTCAATTTTCTTCTTTAAAACTGATAACATTAAACGATGCAGGAATTACACTAAACGAATGATTTTGTGCACATTTGAATACGTTGGTTGGGGATCAGAGGTTTTGGATAATACACTATATGGACAAAAGTATCCGGACACATTCAGATTTTCACATTTTTTAGAATTTCTCCGGAAATGATAAACTGACTGCCTTTAAACTTCGACCATGTGAAGAATCGTCTGTAAGTCATATTTTACAATGAAGATTATTTTTAATTATATATACGTTTGCATAAGTTTTATGATTTTATGTATTCTCTGTGGTCTACCTTTTGCTTTCTAAGGCATTTTTTATTTTTTATTTACTCATTGTGACTTTTGTTCTTTGTGTTTGTCAGCACTCTGTAAATGGAGTTTTCTCTGCAGTGTGTTTTTCTTTAAATAAATAAATAAAAGATTCGATCCTGAGGGCAATTAGGAGGCTGTCTACAAACTGATGAAGACAAAAATCTTTTTCTCCCACCTCGCAACACAGAATACATATAACAAGATGATACGTTCAGAAATTGTTATTTTTAATGTGCATAATATTTACATGAATTTTCGTTACTCAGCACAAATATTTGGGAAGATATAAAGGTTTTCTTAAGAAATCCCAAATTTTCCAACCTGTTTTTTGTTAACTCCTTTTAAAACTAAAAACTAGTCAAATAAAACATTAATTGAAGTATTTACAAAAATAGTTCATCTTGTAAATCCTCAAAAATATTCAAGGTGACTAATCAGAAATGAGGATCATCATCCCACAAACAAGAAGTGCTATAAAAATATTACAAGAATACATTTGAAATACAATTTTTCAAAAATAGCTTTACCTCACATAGTTCAAAATTGTAGTTGTAATTATCCGAATTGTATTCTAGATAATTACAGTCCTTTTTTCGGTGAGTTCCGTTTTAATAAGAGAAATCGAAAATGTAGGAACCTGTCAAATTCCCGTTGAGGCAACTTGAAAGTGTATCTGAAACCTAAAAACAGCCAATGAAAAAAAATGGAGAAAGCGAAGGCGAACCATGGATGATATTGAAAAGGAGGGGGCAAATAGAACATAGTTGGTTTTTAGACCAAAACAAGAGCATCCGAAAATCAAGTTTCGGCTAGGTTCTAAGACAGAAAGAATAGCTAATCGCCATTGTCTATTATGTCACTTAGTTGTTCGCAATGAGCGAATTTTAGTGCTTTCCAAAACTATTTGGTGTGTGGCCCAATCCTTTGTGTCTTACTTTTTCATTTAGATTTTGTCTTCTTTTCTCGTTTTTATCTTTTTTCGTTAATGATCGAACTCTCAGAGTCTATAAGTAAGTAAATAAGAATAAAAACACAAATACGATTTTTAAAAATGAACAATAAACAATCTGCAACTCTGCAGACCTAAAGGAAGAGTCGTCACTGCTTTTAGGTAAAGCTTATTATTACGCACAACGCTAAGAGCAAATAGTTCAGTATTCTGGTTCAATATTAGGCTATTTTTCTGTTATACCTTAAATTTTCATTTTCCCAAATTGTCCTTCCATTCTTTATCAAATCGATAGTTTCAACTACCTGCAAATGAAATTGTATAACAGTATGCGTAGTTGGCAATTTATTTTCAATCCGTGATGATTGGCTGATATACTTCTTGACAAATATTTGCATTTCGCTGTTTTTCTGTGTTGAATAAATTTGCATTTCTGCAATAAAAATCTCCATATAAATTTCTGAGCATCCCCTTGAAATTTAAAAATTAGCATATCTCTGTAAGTTTTGAAGGATTGTTAAAGATTATCAAAGATTACCCAAGTGAAAAAGTCAGCAAAAAACATTTAAAAAAAACCCTTCAGGAAAACTGCAGGTATTTGGGACAAAAAGAACCTGCATCTTCCCTTCATATTTCTGTCCGAAATACCTGCAATTTTCCTGAAGGTTTTTGCTGACTTTTTTTCAGATGGAAAAAAACAAACCTGCGTCTTACCTGAATACTTTTATGCAAAATACCTGCCGATAAAAAAAAAACCTGTATCTACAGTTAATCTTTTCCCCCTTTTTTATCCCCTTTCTTCTGACGTCATATTAGAGATTTTCATCGTGTCTCGAGTTATCTGGAACGTCAATTAATTAGGAATCATAATTAATCAAGGCTTAATTGTTAATTTCAATTAATTTAATGAGCTAATTTTTAATTGAACTTGCTTGTACGACAAAACTTCAAACTCCTCCGAGGATCGAACCAGCGTTCCTAGAATTGACAGGCAAGCGAGCTATCCCCTATACCCGATAGGGCCCGGAAAGGTGGTGTCAAATAATCTATTTAAGTTTTAACTTTACTCTCTAGCAGCGCCATCTAGTGGTGTAAAAATCAACTATTGCCAGAACATGTAATGTGTTTTAAACTTAGCTTAGATGAGTGACAACAGGTTATTGTTACATGTCTAAACAATTAGACCATGCATGAACAAGCGATAGAAAATTATTTCCGAAACGTTTCTTTCTTTCTTTAATATTTTTATAATGCTTAATATGTTTTTAATATTTTTTATAATGTTTAATATGATATTTCACACATAAATATTTTTTTGTTTATTTCTTTATTTTAAACAAAAAGGTTTTTTTAATTTGCCAGTTTTCCTACGAAACGATATATATATACATTTATATGACTTTAAAAAGAATCTTTTTAAAATATTTTTTTTCTATTCAAAAGTAAATCAAGATTTGCATTCCACTGGAAAGAAGAATTTATTATGTTTATTACAGATTAAAATTTCTTATTATCGTGTTTCATATGGAAAATGCTTAATTCTGAATATCGCATGAAATTAAGTTTTTTTCGCAAAATTTTAAAAGTTACATTTTTCTTCAAATATATCTTTTTTATATATTAAACCCTAGTTCTCTCCCCTTCCATCTTCTCTCTATCCAGTACTACTTCAAGCTGTTTTAATCCAAGTTAGATACCATATTATAAACTGTTTGAAACCCAAATAAAATTTAAAAAAACATTCAGATTTCATTCATCAAAAGCAATTTTCATTTTTCTTCAAAATACCTGAAGTGAAATCTGCTTTAAAAAAATCTGCTAAGTCATTGAAGGTAAATTGAAGTCTATAAACTTGTTGAAAAAATCCTGTATAAAACCTTAAAAAAAACTGTACATTTTCTCGAAGAAAACCTGCAGCTTTTATTTTCCTTTAAAATACCTGTGGAGATCTTCAAAATTCCTTGATGATAATTTAGGAGTCTTAAAAAGCCTGCATGAAACCTTTAAATAAACTGTACATTTCCTGAAGGAAACCTGCAGTTTTCATTTTCCTTAAAAATCCCTGTAGAAACCTTCAAAATCCCTGTAAAATGTCATTTTTTTAAAGGTTTTTTGCGATTTTTTACATGGGTTAATTTTTTTTTATTTGTCGTTAACGACAAATGTTTGCTTAATTTTTAATTAACTAAAATTTTAATTAAGATTTCGAAAAAATCCCACGGAAGTGCACATTCCCACCCTCCAAAATATATCTCCGCCAAATTTGATTGCTCTGGGCTAAATGGTCTTCCCTGTAGAGCGCCAACAGACTGATGCACGGATTTGCTTTTACTGTTAGTAGAGATTTAGTGGAAACTAGGGATACTTGACCCTACATGAATTTCTCAGATTGTGAGATAATTGGTAATTTGAATGTGGCATCCCTTTTTGACCTTGAGTCACATGGTCTGTGCGAGGGAATTTTCATTCCAACCTGAAAAGCCATCTTAATGGTGTGTAGGTGAATATGTTTTAGTGGCCAAGCAGTAAATTTTGCTTTTACCATTTCTCAGTGGATTAGAAGATTACTCTAGAAGACGTATTAAAAATTATTCTGTACATAAGAATACTTCAAGCTATAATTTGAAATGCGATGTTGCGCTATATCTTAATTCTAAGTGGTTTAATTTTAAGATTATTTGAAAAAAGACAAGTTAGGAATACTTGACCATATGTAAGAAACTTTGCAAAACGAGAATTAATATACCTTTTGATATTTAGTTCAGCTTCCATGTTCGTAGCCACAGAGGTATATTGTATGGTTGGGATCAACTTTATGGTGCGGTGGAGTTTGTCGCCAATATGGCAACTCAAATAAACAAGCTGGATATCTATATTAGCAACTCTTCGCCTTTATTTATGATGTATAATGACTAGTGTTTTTGGTAGTTAAGTTTTATATGAGAATAAGTATTTAAAAATACTTTGTATATAATTATTTTATAAAATTTCCATTTAATAATTGTTTTCTTTCAATAAGAATTTTAAAAAGAATTTATTTATACTGTTTTTCCTCGCTTGCACATGAATGAAGGGGTTTTATTCATTTATTATTTTAATAAAAATATTTTTCTTGACCTGATTGTCATCATTTGATTTTATTGAACGTTTCGACATTTCAGTTGAGTTCGTCTCTTTGTTTGGATTTTCTCCTAGAATGTTTTTCTTCTTTTGTTTTCTTTCCATTAGAATATTAGAAGAACTGAGTATGTCTATGATGTGCTTCCAATTTCTTGTTCAGTTCAATATTTTTAGATCCATTTTTGGTGCAATTCTGTTCTATTCTTATTTTCCGAAACAGTCAATTCATCAATGCTCTAGAGATGTTGGTAGGTTTCCAGTTACATTGATATAATTTTTTATCTTTTAATTAAATCAATATTTTAATAGTTGATTTAATTTTTTTAACTAGATTTTGTTTACAAACTAATTTATTTAATTTTTTAACTAGATTTGTTTAATCCCTTATCCGTCACACCCGTCATATTGACGTGCATCGAATTATCGCATTTTTAGGCATATAAACTGAAATTTAATCATTAATTATCTTTATAATTTGACACAAAAATGACGTCGAATCCATACGCATCTCAAGTGTTCTATGCCTTCTTCGGTGAATGAAAACGACAGCCCCTTTTCAAAACAGGAGGGGTCATCTTATTAGATAGAAAAGAAAATGCGACTGTTAAAGGGTTAATGACTAGACTGATTTAATTTATTAATTAGATTTTTATTAAAAACAATTGTGTTTAATAGTTGTGATATTATTTGATTTTTAATATCAGTTTCATTAATATTTATGCTTCCAATTTCTGCAGTTTTAACCAAATATCTTAATTTTGCGTTCATGCAAATTTACTAAAGAATTTATGTACTCTTTGCATGTAGGATCTAGTCCTTAACCCTTTGGATCAAGTATCCCTAGCTTAGGATGAAGTTTTCCTAATGTTAGGGAGGATTCTTGACCCTGGAGGATTTCATAAAATATATTTATTTTATGATTAAAAGAGATTACTTTAGCGTAGGTACATCTCTCATTCTTTAAAACATATCCTTTTATGATGCCAACAATCAAAATATTTGAAAATATAAGAAAAATTAAAACTAGGGTCGAGTATCCCTAATTTCCCCTAACGGTTTACATTGATTTTGGGTTAACAATTTGTATAGTTGTGTCGTGAATCATCTTTCACTCGGTAAAGGAGGCGCAAATGATGACGCAGGTTCCTTGGTTAAAATAATTTAATGTACAGACAATTTTACAACCCAAATTTGATAGTCAACAGCCCAACAACAAATTCAAATGGGTAAAGAAATATAAACTATCACAATAGATCACAAATTATACAGAAGATCGCAGAATTTACTCGGCTTCACTGCGTTGGATAGCTCAACCAACACTAAAACTGAACTTCAGAGCAGCTGTCTGCCTTTTATAGAGTTACAAAAATGTAGTGTCGCTCTCCTACTTTGCTAGTCTTATGGTTGGGAAGATAGTATTACAGGTGTAAGCATGGAATGCCGGCAGCGGCCTAGCATGGACCTCTGTACTTGGCGACTTCCGCGAGAAATTGAAGATTCCCGAAAATGCGATAATTTTCTCAATATCTCTATGAGGAGCCAAGATTAGGATTTCTCCAGAGATTTCCATGTGATGTCATGCCCCGTCAGGAACGCTATAAATACACGGCGGTAGGATTCGGAGCTCGAAGAATCTCTTTGGTGTCTTGTTGGCATTGCGAGTTGGTCAGCTGCTAGACGGTGAGTGCTCTTGTTCGCGCTATTACTGTTATTATTAGTGATATGCTGTTTGCTTGTGTTGCTAAATTGTGCAACTGCTGTGTTTTTCCTGTTACCTGTGTTTTGCCTTTCCTGAATGTACGTGAATACAGCGTCATTCTCAATTATCCTGCTTGTCGGACTGTTCTCCCCGTACTCACAAAGGACGATTTTTGTAGCAATAGTCTGGCGAGGGAAAAAATCTAACTTTCTAGAAAATTCGCCGCATCTCGAGAACCAACCTTGGCCGAGCCTCGAAATTTCGCGATTCTCAAACAAACATTTGCTGCCAAATTCGGTCGCCAAGTCCCAAAATCTCAGTAACACTATGCAGATTAATGTTGCTAAACTTTAAACAAGCAAATATCTGCCGTTAGGGAATGGCTAAATCCGTTTCACATTAATATCTGGAGAAAAGTTTTAGTTTGCGATCATTCCGTTAACCAATGGTCTTACAGATTGAAATTAGTTTCTGAGCAGATGTGTGGATATTTATTTATTTGCCACCCACGCCGACTCACTCATTATCCGGTATGGAGCATTTTAACGGCAGGGAAGAGTACAAAGAAAAAGTGTTACATTGTATAAACATTAAAAAAATTCAAAGAAAATACATAATAAAAATACAATTCTCAAAAATAATTATACATGCAATCAATTAAACAAACATATATTCATACAATACGAAATAAGATGACTTCAAATACGGACCAATTCGTGGGGTAACCACTACCAAAAAAAATGTTAATTTAAAGTATCCGACTACGTTCAGAGGACATTTTTTTTCGATATAATGATATTTGAAGCAATATTTTTGTATTTTATGTGACATTTATGTTAAAACTTAATAAATCATAGAAAAAAGTTTAATGAATTAAATATATTTTGAAATATTTGAAAAAAGTTAGATTTTTTTTGCACTAAATTTGACCTTTTTTCAAACACTTTCGTTCAAAAACAAATGATCAGAATGATAAATCCATTAGTATATATAATCATTCAACTATTGTCTAGGTCCTGAAGCAAACGTTTTGCAATTTCTCTAAAAACATGTAAATTATGAGAGTTTTAGTGTAAAATCATGAGTTTTTAAAGAATTTTGGCCTTTTTTCAAACCTTAAAAGCTACATAACTTTTTATTGGAACATTATTGCACTTATAGTTTTGGTACATTACCTAGATAGTAGCATAAATAGTATGTATGCCAAATTTCAGGCGGATATTTTAAATTCAATTTTAGATATCGTGTTTGTAAAACGAAAATTTTGAAAAAAATCACATTTTGAGAAAAAGGAGTTTAAAGTTTATGTTCTTATTTTACAATGAGAAGAAAAAAAGAATTTTTCTTCAATACTCCCCACTTTTGTAGCCTGGTTCTTATTTTTTGAAACCTTAGTAAATTTTTATAAATTTTCAGATTGGAAATTTTTTTCTTAGTCGTTTTCTTCAGGCGTATGTGTCATTATCATTATTATCTATCATTCACGCCATCGGTAGATTTGAATATTGTTTTTCAGTCAACTAACTTCTTATAATGCTCTATTAAATGGATCTAGAAATAATTTTAGTGATTATATTGATCATAAGCACAATTCTATATACTTTTCCTACGTTTATCGAAAATTACATCATTAACGGAAAATCAAGATACTGCATGATTAAACACACGTAACTGAACCAGCACAG
>BGPR01033574.1:0-16907 GCA_013235015.1 Araneus ventricosus | reverse complement strand
CACCTAAAAGGTTCTTTATTGCAAAACCAATAGATAAGCGTCATACGGCATAACTAGCCACGCGCCTTATAGACGTGAAACTTTCCTCCACCTCTCCAACGTCTAAATTATTTAGGGTTGAAGTTAAAAAAATATATTCTCTATAGTCAAAATAATCTTTTTTAAAATGAGGAAAACCTATTAGAGTATGATAACTTTTGATTTTACGTTCATCGCATTGATTAATATTCTAATTATTATGATTTAATATACATAACTGGATAAAACTTTGCAATATGGAAGTTACTCCAAAATGTTCATATAGAGATATAAGTGCTTTCGCAAAATATTACAGAAGAAAATTGTGATACTATATTAGCATGAACTTCAAATTTTAATGGAATAATTCTCTAACACATTGTCAAGTATTCTATTAATTATATAAGTTTCGTATTATTTCGTGGAAAAATTTGTATATTATAAGCAAAAAAAAAAAAAAAATGCGAAAAAATATGGGATTTTTAAGAAAAACCATTAGTTAGCAAGTTTATTTACCAGAATAAACTTGCTATTTTTACAAAAATCCATGTAAGCAATGTGCACAGCAAATTAAACCATTGAAGAAATTTGTAAACCATTATCAGCCTTCTTATTTTGAAAGCCTAATTTTACAATATTTTCATAGTTTTAAAACATATGCAGTTGAAAAATAACATTAAGAATATATATATAAGTTATTTTTCAAAAAAATGTCTCCGAACACAGTCGGATACCTTAAATGCCCTCGTGACCGAATTTTCACAGTAAAATATGAATTAGAGTCAATTTTTTACATGGACAAAGTTTAAGGGCAGTTGGTCTAGTCTTTCCTGAGAAGCTCTAAAAAGTGCGAAAATCCGAAAGTGTCTGGATACTTTTGATCATATAAGTGTATCTTACAAATATTATCGTAAAGATAAAAGAAATTTGGGTTGTGTTAAGAGGTGTGGAGCCTTGGCATGAGAATTAAATCAAGAGAAGCTCTTCAATAATTTCAGAGGTGTGCGGAATGCAATTATATTTTTTTGTTAATTCCCCCCCCCCCTCCGAAATGAGTGTTATTTTGGTTTTTAGCCAATTATTAAGCGTTTTAGTGGTTTGATTGCAGAAAAGCGAATTTGATTTTTTTTTGGTTACAGATTGCTTTTAAAGAACACGAAATTCTAAACAAGGAAGGCTAATATTATTGATTTAAGTTTTAATTCAGTACATTGTCATTCTAGAAGCATAAAATACTGTTATCAAAACATTATGATGGACTGAAAAACTAGCTGCAGAAAAATTGTTTGAGAAATTTTTGAAAAACAGAACGAGAATTTGACTGACCTGCTCTTAAACCAGAGCCCGACCCTCTTGCCGTACCCTCAGGCGGAGGGGTTCTCCTCTTTTTTGTAATATGAAACTCTTTTTGTAATGTGAAAGAACTGTCCTTGCGGCTTTTTTATGAGGGTAGGGAACCCTTGAGTTATTTTCAGGTGCCAGAAAGTACCATTTATTTCCTTCTTGGCAAAAAGGCTGAAAATTTGATGAAAAAGATGACGTCACAGCCTAGTAAACTTCAGCGCCATCTCTTGGGAAAAGGCATTTTTTAAATTCTACGAAACAAGCCTTAAGTCTGAAAATATATTAACATTTATTTTCTTTGCTCATCCTAATACAGTGCAAAACTGAGCTCCAAAGCTTCAGAACAAATGGCAAAATGTAAAAAATAACAGAAAAAGTAACAGACTTTTAAGGAAACACTTTAGCTATTGAAACATCGTTATGTCTTTAAATTTATTTCATGGCACTTTACTTTTTCTTTGCTCCAAATGATACTTGGAAGTCTTATTTATGGTAAATCTCCTACACTAGGAGTAATAGGGTCATTTCGAGACTTCTACAAACTTTTCGCGATATTTCTGATGAGCATTGCCCTTGAAATTTGAGGGCTTAGACACAAATACGGAGTGAAACCTTCGTATATAAAGTTTAATATAGTCAGATGAATTTGATTGCTCAAAGAAAACTCAGGGTATGAATACATGAATCCACCTCTTCTAGTAAGAATTTTTTTTTATTAAATTTACTCTAAGCAATTATAAGCTTTTGTTAATAGATAAAAGTGAATGGGTTTAATTTTATTCACAGTGGGAACTATTTCAAATTATTAAATATACGATGCGTAACTTTCCTTGTTGTTATCTGCTGTTACTTTATTTTTAATATAGGCAACTACAATGTATTATTATTTGTTTTCGGTCTAAGGATTTATAGGGGCTTGAAAATACAGGAAATGAATTTGGCTATTTTTTATAACCTACCACTGTGAATTTCTGATCTACACATGAAGTAGCTGTGTGCGGTGCTCACTAGCCCCCGGGCATATGCCTGGTTGACTGACTCAGAAACACTCTGCTTCTGCTACGAGATTGATATATTACTCAACTGCTTGTGTGTAACTTGGAAACGTACCATTCAGATACTTCATCAGAACTAATAGGGGAATTCATATAAAAAATTTCCGTATACTTTTAGAATAAATATCGAGTCTGGGCAACATGAAATTTCTGATTAATTTTATTTATAAGACAGACTATCTCGTCTTTAAAATTTGTCTAATACCCAGTTCTCTGATGTGTTTTCCGTTATGCAGTATCATTATTAGGATTATATTTTCAGCATGGACAAAAAAATACACTCCATTCGTTTACAGGGTCAATAGATTTAAGTAAACTTTCAGAAAGGTTACGAGTTGTGTCACGTGCTTTCACGTGCACGAGACACGTGCTTTCGGCTCTGTTAACTATTTCCTGGTTTTTAGTATTTAATTGTGCCATATACGACTTCAAAAAAAGTTTATTTTCCCATAAGTAAACCACAAAGTACTTTGTATGGTGTTAACCACCTGGAATGTGATAATTCCCTAAGATCGCGAATACCCAAGATATCAATAAATTTTGACGATTTTATAGCAGCTGCAATATTTGGAACATACCATTGATCCATACTCAGTGCTTTTTCTTCAACATAAGGGTTTAGGTCTGTAATTTCCAGGTTTTCCCATAAATCATACTTCCAAGTAGCATCTGGTGAGAAGCAAGATTAAAATGCCACGTAAGAAATTTAACAGACAAAGATCTTTTAATGACAATAGGGTTTCCTTAAAGGTCTGTTAATTTTTTGCTACTTTCTACATTCTTGCTATTCGTTCTTAAGTAGCAAATAATATTGTAATTTTGGAGCTTAGTTTTGCTGTGTGTTACAATGAACAAAGAAAATAAATGAAGATGATATATGTTAAGACCTAAATAACCTTTTTCCATGCATATACATCGATCTGTTGCAATTCATCGACAAGATGATGTATAAAGCTTATGTTGAAGATTAGGAACTGAAAATTGCATTTCATTATTTTGTCAATTCTATTTTTTTATTAATATGTATAAATAGTTCCATTCCCTAAAAAATTCCTGTTTTTACTCTTTCTGTTTTGTTTCTTCAAATATAGATGGTGCCATGGGACTAGTGTTCCGATAAATAAAACTATGATTCCTTTTTTAAAAGAAAGTTAGCGTGGGATTGTGATAACGTGAGGACATTTTTTTCTCTTTTTTCCCCTCTATTTTGGGTATGTGGTAAGTTTATTTTTATGACTGCTACATTTAAAAGCCGAATGGCTGGATATTTTTAATCAATCTTATTAGAGTTTTTGAGTTTGTGTTTGGTTTTCCTCTTTCTTTTGAAATAATACATTTTGATGTACAGATTTCCTTTGTAATTTGTTGGGAAATTTCTGGCTAAGAGGAGCTATATTTGGCGTAATGGGAGCTTCTTACAGAAAATTTTCCCAATTATTATTTTGAATCCATTTCCAATAAAGTCCTTAGCCCTTGAAAAAATGGACTAGAATGGATTCCTTGTTTGTTTTTTTCGATTCCTTCTGAGTTTATCTTTGTTTTTCGGCTTTCTTTGAATGATATTGATTTCCATTGTTTTTTGTTTGCAGAGGCGCGCGACTTAAACATTGTTTAAATTTAATTATTTAAATTTTATTGCTTAAAAAATAATGTTTTTGTTTAAAGTTTAAGTTAATTTTTTAAATTTATTCTAATTTTTCTAGTTGATTGTTTTGATGCCCCATATATTTCTATATTCATATATTATTTTGTCAATTCGTATAGTCATTTCATATATTTTTTTCAACCTTGTAGGGAACGTTCCACCTGGTTTTATGAACCTATTTTGATAAATTAAAATTATTACTCTTAGGAAGGTCAGTACTTAAAAGCTAATGCTATATAAATATATAGACAGAAAGTTTAAAATTTTAAAAATCATTAAGAAACAGTAGATGCTCGTAATATTTTACGATTTTTAAGGCCGATGCGGGAAAGGAAGATATCAATCAATTTCCTTACTTTTTTCCTCGTTAAATTTCACACCAATTCGCAAATTTTCGCGATGTAGCGACACGAAAAAAAAAAGGAATTAATATTTTGTATCATAAAATTGTTATGCGTAATAGCTCAGAAACTGAGGAACTCATATGAACGTCCACTGTACTCTTAAACAAAACAAAAAAGGTATTTGTTCTACAATGTTAATTTTATGTTTCAGAAAATGTTCCAATACCTGAACATGTCTTTTAATAATTTTCCCGCAGAACCATTTAAATCTAGAACAACCGTCAGGATGCATAAATGTATCATGATTTTTGTTCTAAAATCACTGGTCTCTGGTGCATTTTAATGACAAGAAGTGCAAATATGTAGGCGGTTGTACTGTAAATGTCACTCGTTCTCCCAGACATTTAATGGTTTATCCAAACAAACGTACGATATGTTTGTTACTTTTAGATTATACATGAATTAAAACTATATGTTTAATCTCTTACATGTAAATTGTATTAATTGAGTGATGAAATTCGAATAGTTTGGAAATAAGAGTTACACCAATTATTTCAAAGGTCGCGATTCAGTAAAATTACTGCCGATTCCAGTTAACAGTTTGTTTTATTTTTTTGAAATGGATATATTGATACATTTTGAAGAACTTAACATCAACGTAAGGAGTAACGAAATTTTGTCTGAAAACGTAGTTTAAGGAACAAATTTATTTTGATTTCATTTCGAAATTTTAAATAGATATTAATCCATATAAATTATTTTTAGAAACCTTAAATATATTTTTTAACTTCAGCTGGCCATCACAATTCTTTTTTTAAATTGAATAATTTCTTTAATATTTATGCTTCAATAAAAAATCCTAATCTGTTCTACATGTCTTTCAGCTCGTTGTTTACTGTACCTGGAGTGATAGATAAAAATTTATATTGCTCTCATCTTCTTTGTTAATTTCTTTCGTTCGCCGTACAAATAGTATCTCGTCGTCTATCGTCTTTTGTTTTAAACAACTCCGACAAAAAATTAATCAGAAATATGAAGATTCTTTTTAATTTCGAAAAAAGGAAAAAAAGAGAGAATATAATTTTCCGGTCAGTTTGGTCATTCAAATAATTAGCTATTCCTTCCCATTGTTTCCTCCCACGTTTGCGTGTCACTAATTTAAACGCTACATATAAATCAGTGGCACGCAAACGCAATTGCGGTTGAGTAATAATTAATTATCAATGCATTTTTATATCTTTTGAGCCGGTACTTATATACAATATTCAGAATTATGTTTTTAACCAAGCAACATTCATGTACACATCTTTAATTAATAATATTATACATAATTTTTCTACCTTTAATTCAAAGGATTAGTGAGTGAAAGATGTAATAATTTTTAAAGCATTGAATTTTCAGCTGCAAACGTAATATTAGTCGGAATTGTAAGCATGTTTAATATTTATGCTTGACAAAAGCATGACTGCAACTTATTTATTGATATAACAGTGTATGATACCAGATAAGTGGCAACAGCCAGATGTTGACTACTTTTAATTTGATTTAAAAATGAGAGACGAGACGAGTACGAGTACGGTTGAACGATGTTACGATGAACGCAGATACGAAGTGTATTAGTTGTGTTTTAATGTTCTAATAAATGTTTGTTTAGTCTTAGAAGAAGTCTTATGAATGTGTCAACAGAAAAGTCAGCAGAAATAACACGATGAAATGTGATATCGTGAGATAAATTATGAGAATACTGTTCATGTTTAATTAAACATAACTTGTCAACTATAGTTAGCTAAAGGGATGCTATAAATATAACTTGGATAAGTATTTCATAAGCTTCCATATCGTACTTTCTTCAGTTCAATAATTATTAACTATGATAAATTCAGCTAATGAGTTCAATTATCTGATTTCACTTATATTACTCTAAATAATGGAATGTCTGCATTTATAAATATTGTTTAGAATAAGTAGGTGAATATCATTTTGAAATATTAATTTTATGTTGATCACAGACAGTTTAGACATAATCAGTTAAATTTGCTTGTATTTTCTACATGCCGCGTACTTGGTCTTGATAAGTTAAATCCGTTCTCAACGTAATTATAGTTTTGGTTTTCTAGTTCAAAAAGATGAAACTTCCCAGAAAATATCTTAAAAAGTATTTTAGGAAAGTATGCAAAATACCTTTCTAAAAGATTGATAAAAAAACCCTAGTTTTTAAAATACACAATAAATTAATTTATATAATATACAAAGTACATAAATTAATATACACATTGTTTATTTAGTTATTTAATTTATTTATTTAAAGAGCACACTACAGAGATAACGCCATTTATAGAGTACAATGAACAACAAACATGAACAGAAGCCACAAAGAGTGAACCTTAAAGGTACTAAAAAACGCGTTAGGAAATAAATGCAGAAAATACAAAACTTCAAAGCACAAAACCAAAATTTCAAAGCACAAAAACAATAATTATAAAAATGTACACGCATAAATGATTTAAAACGAAAACAAGCAATCACAAGCATTAAAAGGCACCATAAGATTCCAAAAGTCCATGTTGCACACTGTCACACACAATTTTTTTAAAATTTAAAACATTAAATCACAAAACCAATCAAAAAGCAAGGATTAAAAAGTTAAATATATACAAGCACAATATCCTAAAAAATGCATTAGGATAACGCACAAAAATCATAAAAATTGTGTATAGTCAAGCGCTAAAAAGCATGCATTTAAAAGTTGTGAACAATTTGATCTAAAAACACCAGGAGACATATGTCAAGCTCACCATAGGTACTGTTAAAAGTTCTATAAAATTTATACAAAGAGAACCTGTTAGCATAAGAGCTCAGTGTATCACTACAATCGATCGAACTATTAATCATTTTGTAAAAGAAGAGAACGAAAAAAAAACATCACGTCTGGAACATAAACTAGGCAAATTAAAGATAACACGTAGACGTGAAGAAGATACATCATGCAAGTAAAATCCATTTTTCTTGTAAAATAAATATCTCAAGAAGTTAGTTTGAATTCGCTCAATAATTTTAATTTTATTTCGGTAATTCGGATCCCAGATAATACTACAATATTCCTGATTGTAATGGACATGAGTGTTGTACAATAGCTTCAAGGCAAGTTCACTAGAAAATTCCCTAGTTTTGCGTTAAAAATTCCAAGCCTGCGATATGCCTTAGAGAACATGGAAGCAATGTGTTGAGAAAAAACAAGTTCAGTGTCAAGATCCGTGGCTGAATCTGAGCGTGATAAAACAATATCGTTAATTTATTAAACATGATACGAAGGCTGAGCTTTTCGAGTATTACTATGAATACTACATTTTTCAATGTTCAGGTGTAACTTGTTGTCTGTGCATTACTTAAAAAGACAATCAAGATCTCTTTGTAAAATAACAGCATTTAAATTGTAACGTATTGAACTAAACAATTTCAAGTCGTCAGCAAATACAAGACACTCAGATTACTTAAAAACACAAGTAAGGTCATTAATGAATAAAATAAAAATTATTAAAAGCATATAAATTAATATTACACATTATATTAATTTATATGCTTCTAACGTAGAACGAAATCCTGTACGCAAGAATCAACGTAATTAAGTTATAAGGAAGATATAAACAAAAGCATAAGCTTAAGTAATCCAGAGGAAAAACTTAAGGGCTCTTAAGATTTTAAAAATAAGAATTTATAGCTAGTCTCTGTAGCTATTAATATAAACATAATCTTTATGGTTTAAATATTATTAAACAGCGAAATACTCATTTTAGGAAAAAATATAGTACGAATGGACTACTTTTTGTTATGGAGACTCAGATATTAATAATAGAAGTCTTGGCGCCTGTATTGCAAAAATTATTCCAACAGTTACTCCAACGCCTATTTGGCGGCTGTTTCTTGTAAGAATGTTTGGTTTGTCAGATTGGCGGAAGCCATTTGTTCGTGTTCGTTCTGATAGCTCCATTCGGGAGCATCACACTCAATAAATAATTAAAAATTTATTTGAATTAGACTAAATCAATTTTATTTGGATATACAGTTCATTAACTCAAAACGACCATAGAAGAAGTTTTAAAAGTATAGAAAATAACCAAATTTTCATTCTTTGAAGAATTTACTTTAAAAACTTCTAAAACTACTGCGATTTCATTATTATCTTTATGCAGTACTTACATAACCTAACTAGCAAATAAACTCTTACGAAACTTCGTAATATAGATTTAGATTTCTATTTTGGGCATATATATGCTTAAACTTTTGTTTTCAAAAAATCTGTAATTTTTTGCTTTACGATTTCATAAATATGCGTTTTATAATTTTGAAATTTTATTTTGAACGTTGTTTGAAAACTATATCGAAATTGTTGAAAGAGTGGAAATAATGACGTGACCAAAGCGATCTTTAAAATAGTTAACCGAATTCAAGGAGATTTCGTAATCTACGGAATTCGAAGTAGTTTCTCATATTGTTTAGTACAAAGTCATTTCAAAGTTAGTCGAATCCCAGCAGATCGTTGAACCCTATAAAGTTTCAGAAAGCCAGACATTCTTATAAGACATAAAAAATCTGAAATCGTGTATGTTTGCAATATTTTTAAGAAGTAGAAGTCAATTCAGATTGAGAAAATGTAACAGAGTAGAAGATTCCAAGAGAAATTCTTACGCAAGTCCAACAAATAATAAATTTTATTATGTAATATTTTTAAACTACTTTTTAATAAAAAGTTAGATAGACTATGGCACATATGCTTGAGAAGTAAATCTCTCAGGACTAATGCTTTGTTTGCATGCTTTTTCTTAAGTTTAAACTTTTTACTTTAAAAAAATAAACTTACTATTTTTTGGATTCGAAATAATATTTCTGTTTGAAAGTTGTAGGCATCTTAGTTTTTCTCCTACAAAATGTATAACATATCTTATGTGTGATATTGCATGAAAATTCCGAAGTGTGAGAGAAAAAATTACCAACGTATGTATTAAAATTTAAAACGGTATTATTCATACAAACAAAGAATCACAAAGAAAAAGAAAACTAAAAAGTCTGATTGTTATCTCAGAAAAAACTAAAAATCATCGCGAAAATGCATTTGTTTTGTGAAAAAAATTGTTAGAATACTTGATTGATAGAAAAGCAATAAAAAAAGAATCTTCTCTATGTTAAGAAGTATTGAAGTACAGAGGAAGAATAATTTGTTACTGAACAATCTTCTTTTAAAAATTCAGCATGCGAATTCACCTGATCTGTTTGAATAGTTTTAAGAGAAAGCTTTTTCGGTGTTACTCACAAATAATGTGC
The DNA here is from genome assembly GCA_013235015.1 of Araneus ventricosus. Classification (NCBI taxonomy): domain Eukaryota; kingdom Metazoa; phylum Arthropoda; class Arachnida; order Araneae; family Araneidae; genus Araneus; species Araneus ventricosus. The sequence goes on along the minus strand of BGPR01033574.1, from coordinate 7,182 downwards.
TCTCGCACGCTGCATTTGTCAACAAAAAATGAAAAGGGGAAATCTCCTTCTTCCCTAGAGAATCTACTCGACAGTTTTAAAGAGCCGAAAGAATGGAAAGCATTCGTGTGAAGAAAGAAAGAAAGAAAAAAAAACGAGACCGTATTTCATTCGCACTTATCGACACAGAAATTTAGGCTGTTCTGTTTGTATTATTTTTTTACAAAAGTATTAATTTCTAAATAATTATTAAGAGAACTCTTCCTTAGAGATATGCTAGCGTGATAATAAGTGCACCGGTAGGAGCAAAAGATAATGAAAAAAATCAGGTACATAATAGGTAAGTTATTAGACTTTTGATCAAGTATTGCAGTTTAATTTAGTGTTTTTTTTCCTAGAATAATGTAAAATTCTTGTCATCTTGGAAGAAAAAGAAGAGAAGAGTACATTTCTCGCCGATTAGTAAATATATAGAATATCGAGGAAAGGAAATATTCGCAATTTCTGGGATAGACATCTGAATGTTACTCATCAAATAAATTTGCGCCCTTGAAAAGTTTAAAAATCTTCATTACTGCTGAATCAGATGATAAAAAAAGGAATTCAAAATCATAAACAATTGTATTGCTAATCTTTCGTAAGCAAAGTCTCCCAGTATAAATTGTTTATTTCAGATATCTAAGAAGAATTTTGATAATTAAAATTTATAAATTTGCAATAATTAATTTACAATTATTCATATGCATTTTAAAGTCTAGTTAATTTTCTAGTCAGATTCTCTCGTGGTGATAAGTTCAATATCTGCACAAAGTGGAACATGATTGAGGCCACTCCGCAACATTTACTTGACTGTGTTGCCTTGGTGTATGATGACCTGCTTAAGCTACCGGATTTCGTGTTGGAGGCGATGAAGGCGAACGACCTCATGGATCTGATCTGATTCAGATGAGAAGGATTAGGAAGAAGAAGAGAAGAAAGTCTAGTAACTCAATTAAAAATGGAAAACAATACACTAGAGCAAGGAATTTGCTAAAGCGATTCATTTGCACAGCGAATACATTATATTTAAAAGTGGAATAATAGATTATGTGCAAATAAAATAGCAATTAAAACTCTTTGGGAACTTTTTCTTTGTATTTCTGTCCATTTCTCATTGTTAAGTTGTGTTATGGAAAATCCAGCTTTCCGTAACTAATGGCTAGTATGGAACAAAACAAACTTTTTTTAAGAGACTCTTTTGTCACATTTCCGCTGACAAAGGTTTCAAAGAATTTTAATTGCTACTTTAATTGCTGTTTTTAAATTGTTATATATGTATATGCATATTAATCAAAATCCCCCAGTCATGTTCAACAGCATGTCAATCGGCTCAAATGTGTACATTTATTTTCACGATTTTGTTCCTTCCCCCCGTTCTAAAAAAATTGATTAGCGTTTATTTATCCATACATTATGTGCGGAACATACAGGGTTTCCTTTACCCTTACCACCCTTTTAACTACCGAATGGCTGCAAGCTATATTTATAAGAGTGGTGTCGAGGTATGCTAACGTGACTATGAGTTACTGAATGAAACCACTTACAGCAGAACCTGGTGGGAAACGATGGGGTTAGCGTTATCATCTCTGAAACGGTACGAGTGAAAGGGAAAAAGTGAATTACAAAGTTGTAGTGCGTTATCGATTTAGTACAAAACGACACCTTGTGAACGTAAATACTTAGAACAGAACGCTTAAAACACGTATTTGTTTGTTCGCGATTTCCTACACTGACACGTGACAAAGCATTCTTAGAAAGAAAAAAAACAACTAGTTATCACTAAATACCTTTCGATGTTCAAACTTCTCTCCGTCAGCTACAATGCACATCTGGACTCTTGCTTGAACTTCACGTTGCATACGGTGTAGCATAGCTGGTGTCACGTTGGCACACGCATCCGTAATGCGTCGTTGAAGGTCCTGCAATGTTAGCGGAGGGGCCGCATACACCTATTGTTTGAGGTATCCACACAGGACAAAGTCCGTTGGAGTCAGATCAGGTGAACGTGGAGGCACTCTTGGAAACCACCATACCCGGTTATAAGTTCCCAGAATTCCTCCACCAGGTACTGCTTCACTGATGTTGTTCTGTGCGCAGGTGCACCGTCATGTTGGAATTATACGTTCCGGAGCTGAAACTAGCGTTCTATTTTTAGCATGCATGACCATAAGGTGTATTTTTGTTCTAAATCGACCATTCTCTACAACTTTGTGTTCACTTTTTTCTCTATCTTGTACCGTTTTAGAGAAAATAACACTAATTCCACCAGGTGACGCTGTAAGTGGTTTCATCTAGTAGAGCATAGTCACTTTACCATGCCTAGACACCAATCTTATCAAGATAGCTGCAGCCATTCGGTAGTTAAAAGGGTGGTAAGGGACTTTACTGGGCACTCTGTATGCATATATATTATTTTATTGTTTTTCTATTATGTTTTCTTCTTTATATATATATATATATATATATATTCAATTTATTATGGTTTTTGTCTATTTTTTGCCATTGTGTCGTGGTTGTAATGAATTTTTGTCATGTTTCTTGTTTGTTTTGATATATATATAAAACAACATTTCCATTGATGTTGTGTTTATCCAAATTCAAAAAAGATGCAGTCGTTTAAGGTCAAAAAATTAATCCAGAAGTACGGCATAATCAAATTTGTTATAGAGTACTCTATGATAAAGATTTTTAAAAGATTATTGAAATAATAAAGCCCTGGCCAGGAATGAAGAATTAAGCCTGAAACGGCGTGGCTTGTTCAGTGCGTTACATGATTACGAAAGAGGAAATTACGCAGACGCAGAGAGTTTTTATAATACCAAAAAGGGAAAAGTACCGAAGTTGAGGCTCTAGAAATATTGCGAGTCTAGTTTGAGTAGAAGTGTTTTTCATCATAGGATTAAAGTATAAATAATTCGTTCGTAATTAAAAATTAACTGTCGTTAAGAAGGATTTATTTTAAAGAAGAGAAAATAAGGATTTATTTTAAAGATAGAAAATTTCTAAGTCATTACAATTTCCTCCCTCCGTGAAACTGGTATGCCAACAGGGACCAAGTTGGCATCGACTCTGCGAAGTTGGAAAAGTTTTTTTTAAAAATTTAATATTTGTTATGCTAATGATCATGGCCAGGAAGTAATAATATTAATACTGAATATGCAAAAAGATATAAAAATAATTTCAAATGCACTTCATAAAAACAGAAATATGAAAACTAAAGTAAATTCTTATAATTCTTGGATCAAGTTCTTGAAGCTGCTTGGTACATGTAAAAACTCTAAATATAAACAAATAAAAAACGTGGATAGATAATTCTAAAATATAAATTGTTTTATTTTTTCTTTTTCAGAAATCAGGAAATTTATAAGTTCGTAAGTGTCGTGATGGTAGTATGGCAATTAAAAATTATGAGTTAATTTATTTTTTATGAATTGAAGAATTTTCTGTTTAGGAAGAAAGACACGATGGGACATTATAGACTTCAGAGATGACTACTTTTGGTTTTGATGATCAACTCTGTGCTAATCCACATCGTAAAATCCCCTGAGAAAATTATTGTTTCTTTTTATGTTTTAACAACCTAACTACACTCTCAAACTGTAATAGCAGTCGAAAGTACAAAACTGATCTTCCGAGGCCTCAGAATGGAGGGAGTTGGTGTTAATTTTTTTTTGTTGTTCATTATTTATTTTTCTCTGTAGAGTAAACTTTGTTTTATTTACTTTTATTTTAAGTCATGTAATATAAATTATTTGCCATACTCAAACAACACATCTAAACCTGATTTTAAACAAAACTAATTTATGAAGTAATTAAAATTTATGTAAATTATAAAATGTATAGCATTTCAAACTAAGTTTACTTTATAAACATTCAAGGTTATTTTTTTTGAAGAAGCATTTCCTATTATAACTATAGTCGAAAAATGCTATTTTCAGATTAGTATGGGATTTCATTTCAAAATATAAGAGACGCACAAAAACAAACTCTGTATTAATAAATCAAATCTATGGATAAATCAAATTTGCAACCTGAACTTTGCATTGCAATACTCCAAATTTTTAAAATAATTTTTCTTAAAACATCTTGTATAACAGCATGAACTACCTTAATTTTCAACATTAAATATCATTAATTTCTAAATTTAATATGCACACACTGCAAGATTATTTTCAAAATTTACTCAACTCTGATAATAGCACATTACCTTCAAAACAAAAGTATTTCAAATATAACTTTAAATCAATTGATAATCTTAATTAATCATAAAGTTTAGAAACCAATATATAAAATGAAAAATCAACAAATATTTGCAAAACATAATGAACCAAAATCAATTTTTCAAAATAAAAATATAATTTATAAGAACATAATTAAATTGAATATTTGCAGTCAAAAATTGTTATTATTTATAAAAAAGTAGGAGCTGCATTTTTTGTGCACTTTATTTATTGTAGAAATATTTTATATGGCTTTTGTGGTTGATGTATTAGATGAAAAGTAATCCACTGTGATATCGAAGCTTTGATACTTTTGGCGTGAAAATATTACAGCACACACTTGAAGGACAACACTTGGAAGAATAGGACTTGAACATTACTGGAAGGCACCGTTGTAAATAGATTTGAATACATGATGAAAAAGATGAGCTGATGAGATTGAAATAACTTGAAGGTGGTTGAGTTGCGCATGAATTATATCCTCGAAGTAAGCGACGAGTGATGATCAGGGTGTAGTGAGATGAATATTTCATTGATCTACGGGGTTTCCACATTTTATCGATGCTTACTTGAAGAAATCGTTTTTCAAAAAGAATACTTTAGAAGATAACGCAGCCGCATTTCTTAATTTTTAATACTTGCAGGCCTTAATATGGCACGAATGAGCTCGAAATCCATTATTTTTTTCCGCACAGATGAAATGCTGGCGACTTTATGAAACAACATTTCCATTGATGTTGTGTTTATCCAAATTCAAAAAAGATGCAGTCGTTTAAGGCCAAAACTGTTTATTCCAGAAAAAGGCATAATCAAATTAGTTATAGAGTACTCTATGATAAAGATTTTTAAAAGATTATTCAAATAATAAAGCCCTGGCCAGGAATGAAGAATTACGAATGAAACGGCGTGGCTTGTTCAGTGCGTTAAATGATTACGAAAGAGGAAATAACGCAGACGCGGAGAGTTTTTATAATACCAAAAAGGGAAAAGTACCGAAGTTGAGGCTCTAGAAATATTACGAGTCTAGTTAGAGTAGAAGTGTTTTTCATCATAGGATTGAAGTAGAAATAATTCGTTCGTAATTAAAAATTAACTGTCGTTAAGAAGGATTTATTTTAAAGATAGAAAATTTCTAAGTCATTACATATATATATATTAGTTTTGTTTTACATGTGGTCTTTGCATGTGTTTTGCACTTTTGTTTATAGGATCATAATTTAACCCTCTCACACCGAGCGAGGCGGACCCGAGCGATCTAGAATTTTTCCCTTAACGACGACGAAGGCCGATCTGATGCGGTTGGCTTCTTTGAGGGGAGGGGAGTTTCTGAGATCGCTTAGGAGATAAGCGAGGTGGGGGGTCCGATTATCCTTGCCCACAACAGCCCATTTTCGTGTGCCTTAAGGGGAGGTTATAGCTGGAGGTGGGGTAAATGACTACCCAGGTTAGGAGAGTCCAATTCATGTAGTATCCTCCCCAAAGGGACCGGTTTTAAAGGGGCTGGAAGAAAAAAGACGCATTGGGATTAAAGAGTTAAATTTTGTTTAATTAATAATTTTTTAATTCTTTAATTGCATTTTTGATATGTTTTGAATGTTCATATATAACAGGTTATATTTTAGTTGATATTACTATATATATATAATTCTTAATGAATTTTTATATAAATATTAATAATACTCTTATCGTCTGAAACCTTATTTTTAATTAACATAAAACCAACAGTTGCAACAAAGGATTTTTAATAACCACCGGAAACTATTTTTTCATAACTTATTAAAATATTTCACTTAATGTTAAAAAAATAGAACTATTAATAATGAGAAGGATCTCGGTGGCAAATAAGTAAAATTATTTAAAATATTTTCATTCAGTAAGAATGGCTACACTAGACATGAAATAATTTTTCCTGTCTATGGAAACATAGTTTTTAATTAAAAATAAATGAACTATTTAACAAATTGTGAAGAAGCCTTCAATAGAATGCTTGATGACTCAGAGACTTTGTGAGCCAAAATTTGAAGACAATTTAATCGGTAATTTGGAATTCTGTAGCCCATACAGACTAACTCTATAGCATAAAAAAATCATGAATTAATTTTAATATTTATTTATCCAGAATGATCAGAGATATTTCGGTTCTAGCTCCAGAGAGAGACGTGTTCTGTATTGACTCATTTTGCATAATCACTTATCATTATTTTATCTAAATCGATCAAAAAACTACAGTATAGATTTGATTTGATGTGACTTTCCCTGGCACAAGATCCTCGAATGGGATAAGCTGCGCCGAAAACCAAGAATCTGTACAGAAAATAAGTGCTTAAAAGAATCGTTAGTTAAAATCCAAGTAAAAAAGTGAGATGAATGAACCGACAGTACAAAGATACTAAAACAAGACATTTAAAAGAGATCAGATCAAAGATAAGAAAACTAAAAATCATGGAAAACACCAATGTCCTTCAAGTACATGAAGAGGTTAAAATGTGGAATTTGTCCCAATAAAAATGACAAGTCGAAACTGCTTGAGCAAAAGTACCTCAACCGATGTCTATTAACAGCCACACAGTCTGTTAAGATATGTTTGACAGTTAGTATGTCACCACAATGGCTACATGTTGGAGGAGACTTCGCAAAGAGCAAATATTTATGTGTCAGTCGTGTATGCCCAATACGAAGTCTAGTTAACACGACGTCACAGCGTCTGTTAAGTTTCGTAACCCAATGCGAGAGAACCAGTTTAATGACATGGAGCTTGTTATTTGTTTCCATATTCCATTTTTCCTGCCACTGGCAATGGCACCACTGATTGACGGCTGATCGCACATCAGCATAAACAATTGGTCGTGTCAAGAATTCTGTAGCCGATTTTGCAGATTTGTCTAGAGAAACTCCGTTTATACGCCGTTTCACCACAGTCCGACTCTTTCGTATTCATTGTAAT